>CM033641.1:190990109-191037007 GCA_019512145.1 Engystomops pustulosus
CAAAGTTGTTTACATGGCACCCGGACAGGAGCGTCAGCAGCGCGGGACACCCACAGGGCGCCGGAAAGGCAAGTGTTCTTTATTTTTTTTTAAAGCAGCCCCTCCGCCACCTTTAGTTAATTTTCATAGCTCTCGGACAACCCCTTTAACCCCTACGGGACCTATTGTAAGCCTTTAGGACGAGGCCCCATTTTCAAAATCTTACCCTGTGTCACAAAGTGGTTATAACACATGCACTTCAAATTCGTTTTAAAAAATTGGATGATATCTTTATGGTTGATTTATTTAAAAAAAAAAAATTGGCAAAATTTGAAAAAAAATTCTTTATTTCAACGTTCTAAATTTCTACTGTTGATGCATAACCGTCTTAGTATGAATAACTTTTTTGTTTTTCGGCGTTTATTTTTGCGCGAAGGATTGTTCTTTTTTCCTGTCTTATTTTTAGAGTGCATAAACATGTTTTAAATCACTTTTTAGAGCATTTTTATAGGGTCTTAATGAAAGATTATTTTTTTTGGAGCTTTTTTTTTTTTTTTTTTTTACGGGGTTCACTTTGACGGACTCATTAAAACGGTTCTGTTTTATTATGCGGCAAGATTAGTACGGCGGCAGCCGATCACCCAAATCTGTGGGGGTTTGTTGTATTTTATCGATGTACTGAATAAAAACTATTGGAAGAAATCTTGTCATTTTAGCATCACCACTTTTCAATGCATAATTTTTTTATTTTTTCAGCTGACGAATTGGAAAGGGCTTATTTTTGCCGAGAAAGAGTTGTTCTTTTTAGGTGCTTATTTTAGAGCTGCGGAACATTTTTAGCACTTTATTAGAGCATTTTTTTTAAGTATTAATTGAAAATGATCTATTTTTGGAAAGGTTTTGCGTTGTTTTTTCCTATGGCGTTTACCAGTGCGGGGCGTTCCCGTAAACAATTCTGTTTTATTAATAGAGTGTTACAAATAGTTGGATGTTGTGTGTTTTCTATTACTTTAAACCCCTTCCCGACATTTGACGTAATAGTAACTGCAAACGAGGGAGGTCCACCGTTCCCGCCAAAATGAAGAGTAGTTACTATTATGTCATGCATTCTGGCCACCGGCTTCTGAACGAGCCGGCGCCAGACCAGAAGCTGCAGGTGTCAGCTATATATTATAGCCGACACCGCCTCTAAACACCCGCGATCGGAGATATTAAAATATTAAACAAATGAGATTTCCTCTAATTAGTTTTTATCCATTAAATGGTAAAAATAAAATGAAAAAACTATATAAATGAGGTATCACTAATCGTTAGTGGACGATAGAATGAAGATAATATAATATTTTTAGTGTACGGTGTAACGGACCCCAAAAAAATACGAAAAGAAAAAGTAAACCAAAATTGACAATTTGCTTTCACCACATACATTCAAGAGTTATAAAATCTCTCAATAAGCTAATGACCCACTAAAAGAAGTAGTATTTGTAAAAATGCATTCATGTAGCAGAAAACTAAGCCCTGATATGTCCAAATTGCCAAAAAAAAATAAAGATTGTATAGCCAATAAAAAGTGCACAATGCATAATCTGCTCTGAATGGGCAGCTCCTTCGATGCCCTGCGTGTGCCCATACGCAGGGACACCACATATGGGGTATATTAACAGGAAGAGAGGGTATCACATTTTGGGGGAGCGTTTTGGTATTTTATCCACTGAGGAAGTGTACTGTTTTGAAAAACATATTTTAATTAGCCAAAAAAATTGTACTTTCACAAATTGCATCCGTTTTGTTTTAACCCCTGATAAAACAATTAAAGGGTTTTAACAAACTTCATAAAAGTTGTATTTTACGTACGTGAGGGGGTGTGCAGTTTCTATAAGGGAATTTATGGGGTTACTTTTACTTAGGTCTCTCAAAGTGATTTGAAACCTGAGAGGTCCCTCAATAGCAGGATTTGCGTTTTTATGAAAATGTGAAAAATCACAACTAAGTTCAAAGGCCCATAAACATCTCCAGAACGCTACAAAAAATAGAGTATAGCATAAAAAACCAATGTCCACAATAAAATAGACATTTTAGGCATGTTAATAGTTTGGTATTACGTTTTTTTTGGGGGGGTAGACGTATGATGGGGAAAAGAGAACATGGGTTGAAGCAGTCAAAAACAAAAGGGGCCAAAGCACTCAACAAATTTCAGCCAAATATCTATTATTTGTCTCATACATATAATGCAAAACATACCTCAAAATTTTTTCAAAATAGCCTTGAAGTACGATGTTGCACGGAGAAAGGGAAACCAATTTTAAAATCACGTGGATATGTAATTAAAGCGTTCCGAAGTTATATCCACTATCGTGGACACATGTCAGATTTTACAAAATGGGCCGTGTCAGGAAGGTGAAAAGTGGCTTCAGCGTTAAGGGGTTAAGTGTTTTTATGGGAAAGTGACCGGCCCAGAAGAGGGTTGGATTCCCCGGTAAGCGGCACGGAGGATCCAATCCATAGCGGGAACACTCTTAGGTGTTCGCACGCGGTGTCAGCTGTGATAGGCAGCTGACAGCCGCTGTTTCTGGTGCGGACTCCGTACATTAGCCGGTGCCAGAAGCAGGTCGTCAAAGCACGTCCTGGTGCGCTAAGTATCTAGCTGCAGGGACGAACTATAACGTCCTGGTGCGTCTAGGGGTCAAGGGGTTCTTTTACATTTTAATCTGTTTAATCACTTTATTTTGCAGGTTATGAATCCAATATTTCTAGTTGAAGAGCAGATTTCTGGGTAATTCAGTTTGAGGGATTTATTCATGTGAGCATATAACTAAGGTATCTATGAACTCCACACGTTCATCTATAACATTAATGATGTACAAAGAAAATTATTTTCCAATTGGAGCACATTTTTTTCCAAAGTAAATTTTTATGCATTTTTTAAATAAATTTTACACTATTAATAAAATTTTACACCATGAATAAAATTTGCATTAAGGTGCCTATGTATACAAACTCCTTAACCCCATAGCGCAATAAGACGTACCCTTATGTCTTGTTGTGCATGGGGGAGTATGAAGAGGGTTTACGGGCTGAGTCCTCTTCATACTCACCGGCAATGAAGCAAACGTCCGTCGCTAACAGCACCGATCGCGGGTGTTAATCCTTTGATCGCGTGGGCGCTGCCGTTTTGGCTCCAATCATCGCTCCCCATGACATCATTGGGGAGCGCCAATCTGTTGCCATGACAGCCTCGGGTCACACAGAGATCCGTGGCTATCATGATCTAGGTTATCTATTACAATGTGCGATTTGCACATTATAATTGATGGTGTGCAAAATCCCCATATACTGCTATACTGTAGTATGGCAATATATGGTAGGATCAATCAGACAGCCTAGGGTTAAAGTACTCTAGGGCAGTGGTGGCGAACCTATGGCACTGGTGCCAGAGGCAGCACTCGAAGCCCTCTCGGACGGCACCCAGGTCATCGACCCAGCATGAAGTTCACCAGACAGGACTCAAAGAATCTTCCTACCACCCACCCTTGCTTCTACTCTCTAAGAGCCGTGACATCACGATCCCTCCGGAGGCATTAGAGCAGCGCACGCCGGTCACCATGGCGGCTCTGCGTGTATCATGTAGGACTTTGGCAAGAAGACCGCGAAGTGTCTGTGCCGACTCGCAGGGTTGGCTGCGCGTATATCGCGATAGATAGTAGGTGGCAGCTGCCATATGAGCGCGGGGTCCGCAATTCTGAAATTCTCCTGAGGCTGTGACGCTCACCAGCTCATCAGGAGTGATCAAAACGTATAACGGTGGGGAAGGCGGGACGGCACTCTGCATGCCTCGTCCCGTATCTAATGCCCAAGAGCCTATGGAGTCAGGACGAGCGACCGAGAGGTGGTTATTATAAAGTCCACCTATCTTTAGGTTATGTCCATCGTTGTTCGTTGTTTGGTTTGTTTACCAAAAAATGGCTCTGCCCAGCCAGCTCCCTATGTGCTAGGTAGTGTTGGGTAAGAACGACCAGATTCAAGTGGTAGTGTTTCCTTTAAGACTGTATTGGGTATGTGGTCAATTGGTATGACTGTGAAATGGGGGCAATTATTATTATCTTAGGATGGCAGTCGTCACACAAGAGTGCGACAATGTTGGAATTTTTGTCTGATATTGTCCCCTATGTTACTTTAGTCGACACTGGAGGGCCTTGAACTGTTTGTGCCTTACTATGTTAGATTACCCATATTTGACTTCAAATTCGAATAATTACGTAGTAAGTTTTACAGGACATTTGTATTTTTACTTGACAATGTTCTCTGTCATTTAGTGGAACCTTGAGGATGACCAGTGTTTTTTGAGGTCTTTCTATAGTGTGTGATTTACAAGTGAATCTGTAAGAAATGATACCTCAATTTTTAATAGCTTGACTCTTCTGATATCTTAGTTAGAATCAACATCTTTTGGCTCAGAGGTTTTTGCCGTTGATATGCAGCATTTAGGGCGGGTTGTGTTGGAACCCTTTTCACTGTGAACCTGTCTCTTATATTTTTCTTGCTGTATATAAATCAGTTGTATGTCGTGCAATTTTTCTTATCTTGATTGAGAGAAGGGAATATGTATGATCACACTTTTTTGTGGTGGGCACTGGGTGAATTTAAAAATTTTAGATTCAGTTTGAAGTGGCGTTTTTGTATTAAATTGGTATCATTGTTGATAAAATTCACATACCAAAAAAGACAATGCTGGAAGCGCTTTTTTCTAGGGTAAGGAGATACACTATGTAGTTGTTATGAGATCTGTTCTTGGAAGTGACCAGTTCCTGATGGTGTCGCTGCACCAACAGAAAGAGAAGCGGAGATCGTACTGAAACGTTTTGAAGCAGTGACAATATGACTAAAAATGGGTGTTGTTAGAGATGAGCGAGCACTAAAATGCTGGTGACTCGTTATTAGCGAGAACGAACTTTTCCCGATGCTCGAGAGTTCTCGTCTCGAATAACGAGCCCCCTGCAAGCAATGGGAGACTCGCAAAGCATTTTTTCAATGGGGACCAGGTCTGCACGCGGAAGCGGCCAAACCCATGGGCAACCTACAGAAAGGATGGAAACACCCACGGAAAGGACGGATGGAAACAGCAGGGGCAGAGCATGATGCCTATGAGGTGCCTTCGCACCATCTATGCCAAAATTATGGGCCAACAGCTATGGCCATGAGCCGAGTGACAGAATGAAGCTAGATAGCATCTAAACATCCCATAATTGACACCTGACACTATAGGGGACTTCTGCGAGCTGGCCCGAGGGCCAGCAGTCGGGCAGGCAGAGAGTGGCATAGGCGACAACCCTAACATGGACTCAGGCTTCAAACACCAGGGTGCACTGAGAGGAACCAGCGAAGGGAGCAAGAAGCGTGAAATAATATTGGTAATGATTAAAAGTTTGCCAGTATATTTGTGGAGTTACACCAGCAGGGTGGCGAGCAAGTTAACAAGTTTGTCTAGGAAGCCATGAAAACACAACCCAACAAATTCTGCCCTGAACAGCTCGTTTGTAAGGGGGACCATGTATGCTCCAGTTCAGTGCCAGCCGCTGCTCGGCCTGCCGTCTCATCTTTCGAATACAGTTTTAAAATATATTACCCCTATACCTAACGCTCTGTATATGCTGCCACCCCCCTACATATCCTCTCTTATCTCAGTCTATGCCCACCCGTGACTCTTAGATCCGCCAGTGATCTCTTTAGATCAAACCTCTACCCTTAGTGCGGACCTCCCTCGCGGTACTCCCCAGATCTTCTCTAGAGCTGCACCAGCTTCTATGGAATTGCTCCTGCCCGGACATCGACTAATACCTAACTCCAAAGTTTCAATGCCTCTTAAAACCCATTCTGTTAGGCAAGCCTTAATAACCTCAGTTAACTAGCATGAAGTTTATACATATTTACTACAACCCGGTCCTGTGTCGTCCTCCCCATCTGTTATCATCCACCAACAGGCATAGACCAGACTTCATGCTCTAGTCCCATTCACCCGTGGACCTCGGTGCGGCTAGTAGTGGTTTCAGCGACAGCATTTCCTGTCTTATATTTTGTTCTATTCCCTAAGAAGCATGCTCTTGACCATTATAAAAATTATTTACTCGGGTGTAACCCCACACTTCATAAACCGAAGTCTAGCCGGATGCGGGACCTCACTCTGGTGTACATACAAATGTTGTGCCTTGTACATTACATTGTATTTGTTTCCTAGGATTTGTCAAGCGCTACGGCAATATGCATGTCGGCTATGATATAAAGAGTAATATTATTATTATTTTAATGGGGAGCACGCTGAACTATGTTAGTAGATTAAAGGTGGTGCGCAGCTCTAAAAGATGTAGTTGTATCTTGGGATGAGGCTGAGCGCTCCGATTCAGGTCGAGTTTTCGCCAATCAAAGCCCTGTCTACTAGCGACTCCCCCCAACAGCACTTCTAAGAACCTTTGTTAAGTCAAGAGTGTGTAGCGTTTTATGGAAGTTGGGCGATATGGCGATGCGAGGGGACATATAACAGAGATGCCAAGAAGGCTGTGAGTGAAAATTATCGGTAAATGATAAATTTGCAGTATCTTTATCTGGATTCACACAGCCGCGGTGGCGAGACAAAGTTAACAAGTTGCATGTGGAATGCCCCTGTAATAGCCTTGGGGGGAAGACAGAGGTTTTTTATTTTTGTGCCTTTATCGGTAGGCTCCAGCATGTTTTGAGCCACGCCTTGCTGTCGTTCTGAGCGGACGGCACTTGCTGTGTGCTAGAGCTACGACTGATGGCGCCAGGGCACGGATCGGTAATTCGAGGAGGGAGTGAGGAGGTGGAGGTATGGGTGTGGCGTAGGAGTAGTGGATTTTGGCTTAGAGTAGGCTTTGCGACCTGACCATGGTAGGCCTCGCATTGTATGCTTCGCAATCTCTGTCGTCGCTAATGATATCACCAGCCCATCAGGGTCAGATCTGGTCCCAGCGTGGCCGAACAATCGTTTAAGTGTTTAGTAGCGTTGCTTATAAGTTTGGGAGTTTTTTTATTATGGCGGGTTTGAGTGGGGCAGTAAACCGATGCGCAAGAAGCGCCTGAAAATCATATATTGTGTAATTATGTAAAAGTTTCCAGATATTTTGGGCGTAACAGCAGCTCAGTAAGGTCGGCGAGAAAGGATAACAAGATTGTTGTGGAAGCCATGATAACAACCCGAAAGTCTGCCTGACACACAACTCGTTGATAACGGGGACTCAGTTGGTTTTTTAGGCAGTTGCAACAGATAGTAGATTAAAGGTGCCCTGCAGTTAAAACTAATGTTAGTGGATCTTGCATGATGCTTGACGCTCGCTGCAAGGCGAGCGTTCGCCAATCAAGCCAGGTTCTAAGGCTACTCCACAACAGCACTCTAAGACCTTTGTATCTAAGATCAAGTTGATGTTAGGTGGTCTATAAGTTTGATATTGTGGGGTTGTGAGGGGATGTAATGTAAACAGAAGCGCAAGAGCGCCTGAAAATAATATGGTACTGAAAATAACGTTTGCCAGTATATTTTTGCTAGAGTAACACAGCGCTGGGTTGAGGCGACAAAGTTAACAACTTTGATGTGGACATGAATGAAACCACCCAAATTATGCCTGAACACCCTCGTTAGATCAAGGGACGATTGGTATGGAGGGCGAGTACATGGAGCGACTTTTTGAGGAAGGATGGGAGACAGAAATGGCGTTGGTAGGCTGCTATGGAGGACAATTTTTATTGGAGTAGTGCCTGTATGTGGCAGTTCCAAAAAATGTTTCAAACCAGAGGGAGGAAGCGGTAGGTGGCCCCTTACAGAATAATCTGTTAAAAGTCATTGCGTGTTCCTGCTATTGGGCAGTCCAAAAGCCAGTTGTCAAACAGAGGAGAGGTAGGTGGCCTCTCCGAAAAACTATGGCATAGAATTGTCGATGCGTCTATTGTCGCACAGTCCATCAAAAAAAGTATTGTTGCAATCAGTTAGAGACAGGTAGTGTTGGACTCCAGAAAATTGATTATAGAATGAGTGCGATTACTGTGGCTAGTCAAAAAGTTTTCAACCAGAGGAGCAGGTAGGTGGGCCCTCCGAGAAAAATGAAAGATTGAGTGCCTGGTGCACGCAGTCCCAAAAAAGTTTCAAACCGAGGCAGCCAGGTAGGGTGGCCCTCCCGAAACAAGGAAATAGATTGAGTGCCTGTATGTGGCAGTTTGCCAAAAAAGTTTTCAAAACCAGGGAGCGGGAGGTGGCCCTCCAAGAAAAAGTGAATACGATAGACGTTCTGTATATGTGGCATCCAAAATTTGTTTAAAAACAGAGGGACCGGGTCGGTGGCCCTCTAGTAAAATTTCACTATGCATCGAAAGTACTATAGGTAGAGCCAGTGGGCTCGCTGCACATCAAATAGCATGGTTCCTCTGCTTTCGTAATTAAGAGCAGGAAGAGGGGAAGAGCGAGGGGAACGGGAATGAGTGGAGGGAGGAGGCGGTGGAGGTGGATAAAATTATTCAGGGTTGACGCTTACTTCACTGACTGGAGATTGGACATTAGGAGATTCAAATCCATGCTGTATTCATCCTTGATACGGCGTCCAGGACCTAGTGCGCGCTGTCAGTCGACCACCGGCGGGGCGTCGTTAACGCTTGATACGGGATGATGCCCACCAGCTGTCACTGAACACCGTTTGTGACGGACAAGAGTCCGCTAGCGGCAGGGCAACGGCAAAGAACGACGCAAGGCGTATACAGCGCCTAGTTCGTGCACCACATGTCCAAAGCCTTTGAAATGCCCAGTGAAGTTGTGGTAGGGAGCTTGTGTGTATCATTAGGACGATGGGCATTATGGTCTCTACGTACCCCTCACCACTTCTGTAAAGTCAGCCCCGCTCTCTTTTTTTTAGCGAGATGGGGACAGTGACAGTGTCTTGCTGGGGTGTGACATTAAAGTGGCAAAAGCCTTGGAAAGCGTACCCTTGCAGTGTGGCAAGCTGCTGCTCGCCTTACTCTCCCTCGTACGGTCCCGCAGAACTATGCACTGCCGCTAGCGCGGTCAGAGGGAAATACTGTTTAATTGTTGTGCACCAGCGGCTGCTGGATTCATGCATTCTCACACTCCGTTCCTCTCCCGGGAGAGAGTGGAAAGTGGAACGAGTTGCTGTACCGGGGTCCTGGAGAGTGACCCACAGTCATCGGTGCTGGAATATAAATTCTTTGAAAGCTGGGGTCAGGGATAGGCAGCCTAGCTGAAATTGCAATATGCGCCACCGCGTACCAACGCGTAAGAATGTCGCTCCCTCACTGCCTGACTGTCCATTTCTCCTCCTCCAACTCCTCCAATTCCTTTTCTTCTGCCCCATACACGCTTAAAGTGAAGCGGACGCAACCATGGTCCGCTCTGTGTCTCGCCAACATTCGCCTCTCTTCCTCCTAATCCTCCTCCACCTACCTCCTCCGAATTGCGTTGAGAAACAGAACCTAAAGGGTGCTTTGGCTATCAACAAGGGAATCTTCTTCCCCGTCTCTTGTGAGGCCGCGCAAAGCCCGACTTATGCTGACCAGAGAGTTTTGCAACAGGCCAAGCAGAACGGGGATGGTGAGGCTGTGATGGCCGGCATCGCCACTGACCATCTGTGTTGATCCTCAAAGTGTACTCAGCACCTGAAGATATCAGACATCCACGTCATCCTCATTGTAGACTTGGGCAGCTGACTGACCTGACTACCAGTTCTGGTGAAGTTGACATCTGGCAGTCTACAATCGCTCGGCGCTGCTGGATTAAAATCTGCGATACCATTGGTCAGTGTGACTTCCACCTCGTGGGCACGTCGCACAACAGTCGCGTGGGCGGGCAGTTGGAGGCGGCGCTGCGCGCCCGAGAGTGGGCAGCAATCTGTGGTGTGACCTTCCTGAAATGCCACAGATGCGGCGGCACCTTCGTGAGCAAATCGACAGATTGGGGGTTATGCTCTTGAGGGAGGAAACGTGAACTATCGATTATAACACATGGGCCCGGCATGGCACATGGTCCTGTCTGCCGCGTTGCAGAGCCGCCACCAGTTTCCGGCCGTTGGTTCACACACAACCATGCCTGGTCAGGTTCTTCAGCGGTTGGCCAGCCACAGATCAGTCTGCGCCGTGATTTGCCTGTAATAGTCTTGGGCCGGTGTGCCTTTTATCGCTAGGCTCAGAGTTTGAGCACGATGCTGTCGCTTAGCGACGGGACACTGCTGCTGTGCCTAGAGCTTTACCGACTGCTGGCGCCATGCCCACGGATGGTCGTTCGGAGGAGGAGGGGGGAGGAGTGGTGGGAGGAGGAGGAGCATATAGGCTCAAACACCTGGACGAGGTAGCCCCGCAATCCTCGCGTCGTGCAGGATATGACCAGCCGCAGGGTCACACGCGGTCCCAGCCTCAACCAAGTTAACCCAATGTTGGCCGTCAGAGGATATATAGTGGCCCTGCCCGGCAGCACTCGTCACGTGTCGTGGTCAGGTGGGACCTTGCAGAAAACGCGTTGCGTCAGGGCACGGATTTATGATGGTGTCTGACACGTGCTGGTTGCAGGGCTGGGACGGACATCGGGGAAAAGTATGGCGGATGGGACCGAATACCGAGGGGGCGGCCGCCCGCCATGAGGCTGCCGAAGGCCCTAGGGTTCTCTACTAGCCTATAGGGCGCATCTCCAGGCTTTGCAATCTATGGAGATGGCCAACATTTACGGGCTTGGGCCGTGCGGGTGGGGGTTGCATATATTTGCGCTTCCGCTCCGCGTCTGGGGTATGGAGAGTGGAGCTTTGAACGCGGTGATGCTGTGGAGGATCGTGGAGGCGCCGATGGGGTTTTGTGGCAGGGTCCTGGGCCGGGGGGCTGACTATCAGCTGAAAGGGGAGGAGCAGGTGGGTGTGCACGACGTAGGTGCACGCGCTTGTGGCCACGCGTGGGGATTGGTAGCATTCATATGCCTGCGCATCTGCGGTGGTAGTTAAGGCTAGTAGTTGGTGGAAACCCTGCGGATCTGGTTTGCACAGGTGGCCACACACAGTCCGTCGGTCATCCGGGTTTCCTTTAAAGAACCACCAGACTTTGAAAATCTAGCCTCGCCGACAGGAGCACTCGCACGGGAGCTCCAGGTGACACATTGGCGCTGATGCACCAGCTCTGGCCCGGCATCTCCGTCTGGCCCCCACCATGCCTCTTCCACCCGTTCGGGTCGAGGACCGCTCCTCCGTCTCAGAATACTGTGTTCACCCGGCCTCTCCACCCAGCTTGGGTCGTCACCTCATCATCCTCCGCTCCCTCAGCGGCTCCCCCTCGGACTTCCTGCCCTGACAACAACTTCCCCACTGTTGACAGCCGTTGGTCTCCTCATCGTCGGACCCCTCTTTACACCACTTTTCCAGTTACGTCAACCAAGTTCATCAAAACACACAGACTGCGACTGGTGAAAACCTGGGTCATCGGAAATGCCTCATTCAGCACTCCGGGACAAGGGTTTGTGACTGTTGGGAAGGGTCCAGAAAACTAGTTCCAGAGTATGCCGGTGCAAAATGGCAAATTTTGCTGGAGGGGCAGACTGGGGGGGAGGAGGATGAGGTGCAGGAGATGAGGGAGTGCCGATTTCGGTGGACATGGGTGGAGCTGCGGGGAAGACTGACTGGTGGACACAATTGCTCGAAGCATTGTCGCAATCCCTACATCTCCGTTCGCCAGGGTTTGCCTCAACAGTGCTCTACCACGAGTCCCAGTAACTGTGTAGACATGATACTAGGGCTGTGTAGCTCTGCAGGCGTTCCCCTGCTCCCCTCCTAAGCACGGTGGTGGTTCTCACCCCGCCAGGACCACGGCTCTGACCCCGGCAGTAGTTGGACGCCCACGTCCCCGCCCTCGTCCTCTACCCCTAGCCCTCGGGGTTAAACATTTTGAAAAAATGAGAGTATTAACCTTGATTTTTTTTTAACTTTTTGTTTTTGTTTTTGTCTGTTTGTTTTTAGTTTTTAAAACCAACCGATGCTATCCTCTGATATGGCTATTTTAGTAGCCAAGTATGAAAGCACACTGCTATGCCAGAATGCGATGACGCTGAGTTATGAAAAAAAATAAACGAAATAAACAAGGAAATGGCGACTGTGCCTAATTGAAATAAAACCCGGGCCCTTAATAAAAATTTTACCACTTCGGTCTTGCGTGGATATGTGCGTCATAAAAACACAGTGGTCGCAAGTCTGATCCAAATTGCCTCACAATTTGCTAGTCGATGCACTGCAAAACAACTACAGCCACCAGGCAGACCACCAGGAAATCATAATATATATAACGCTACTGTAGGCGTAATTAAAGCCGTTGTATTCCTATGGCTATTTTCTAGCAAGTATTTACGCCACTACTATGGACATGAGAGATGACGTGAGTATGACAAAAATAATACGTTAAAACAAAAAGGAAATGGCAGACTGTGCCTAATTGAAAGACAAACCCTTGCCCTAATAAATTTTCCACTTCGGTCTTGCGATGGATATGTGCGGCACTAAAACACAGTGGTCGCAAAAGTCTGACTCCAATGCTCACAATTTGACGAGTAGATGCCTGCAACAACTACATGCCACCAGCAGCTCAACCAGCAAATCAATAATGAGAACGCTACTGTAGGCGTAATTAAGCCGTTGTATTCTCCTATGGCTTTTCTAGCCAAGTATTACAAGACACTACGATGCCGATGCGATGACGCTTGAGTTTGAGTTATGAAAAAAATAAACGTGAAAATAAAAAAGGAAATGGGCAGATGTTGCCTAATGAAAATACAACCCGGGCTCCTAATAAATTTTCCCACTTCGGTCGTTTGCGATGGATATGTGGTCACTAAAACCAGTGGGTCGCCAGTCTGACTCCAAATTGCTCACAATTTACTCGGTAGATGCACTGCAACAATACAGCCAACCCGCAGATCAACAGAAATCAAATATAGATAACGCTACTGTAGGCGGTACTTAAGCCGTTTTGTCTTTCTCCTATGGCTATTTTTAGCCAAGATATTACGCACACTAGTCTATGGGCCAGATGAGTGCCGCTGAGTTATGCAAAAAATATAAACGTTAAAATAAAAAAAGAACAATGGCAGACTGTGCCTAATGAATACAACCCCGGGCCCTAATAAATTTTCCCACTCGGTCTTGCGATGGGATATGTGCGTCAACTAAAACACAGTGGTCGCTAAGTCGACTCAAAATTGCTCCACAATTTTGCTAGTAGATGCACGGCAACAACTAACAGCCCCAGCCGATCAACCAGAAATCAAATATCTTATAACGCTTACTGTAGGGCGTAATTAGCCGTTTGTATTCTATATGGCTATTTTCTAGCCAAGTATACAGCACACTACTATGCCAGATGACGAGTGACGCTGAGTTATGAAAAAAATATACACGTAAAATAAAAAAGGAAATGGCAGGGACTGTGCATAATGAAATACACCCGGGCCCTAATAATTTTCCACTTCGGTCTTTTGAGATGGATATGTGGTAACTAAAACACAGTTGGTAGCAAGTCTGATCCACCAACAATTGCTCACAACTTTACTAGTAGAGGCACTGCAACACTACAAGCCACCAGCAGATAACCCAGCAATCAACTATATAATAACGCACTGTAGGCGTAATAAGCCGTTTGTATTCTCCTATGGCTAATTTTCTAGCCAAGTATTACAGCACACTACTATGCCAGATGAGAGGACAGCGAGTTATGAAAAAATCAACGTAAAATAAAAAGGAAATGGCAGGACTGTGCCTAATTGAAATTACAAAGCCCGGGGCCCAATAAATTTTCCCACTTGGTCTTTGCGCATGGATATGGGTCACTAAAACACAGTGGTCGCCAAGTCTGACTCCAAATTGTCACAATTTGCTAGTAGAGCACTGCAAAAACTACAGCCACCAGCAGTAATCAACGAAATCACAGATTATCTAACGCTAAGTAGGCGATTAAGCCGTGGTTATTCTCTATGGCTATTTTCTAGCCAAGTATTACAGCACACTACTATGCCAGATGAGAGGCGGACGCTGAGGTATGACAAAAATAAACGTCTAAAAGAAAAAAGGAAATGGCAGATGTGCCTTAATTGAAAACAACCCCGGGGGCCCTTAATAAATGTTCCCACTTCGGTCTTTGCGATGGATATGTGCGTCACTAAAAAACAGTGGTCGCCAGTCTGACTCCAAATTGCCTCACAATGATAGTAGATTTGACTGCACAACTACAGCCACCAGCAGATTCAACCAGAAATCAAATCTATATAACGTACTGTAGGCGCGTCGTAAATTAAGCGTTTGATCTCCTATGGCTATTTTCTAGCCAGTATGACAGCACATACATGCCAGATAGATGACGTGAGTTATGGAAAAAAAAAAGTAAAATAAAAAAGGAAATGGCAGGATGTGCCTAAGGAAATACAACCCCGGGCCCTCATAAATTTTTCCCACTTCGGTCTTCGCGATGGATATGTGCGTACTTAAACCACAGTGGTCGCAAGTCGGACTCCAAATTGCTACAATTACTAGTAGATGCACCTGCAACAACACAGCCACCAGCAGATCAACAGAAATGCACAAATTAACGCTATGTAGGCGTAATTAAGCCGTTTGTATTGCCTATGGCATTTTTAGCCAAGTATACAGCACACTTACTATGCCAGATGAGGAGACACGAGTTATTAAAACAATAACGAAAATAAAAAGAAACTGGCCGACGTGCCTAATTCTACTCAAACCACTAATAAATTTCCCACTTTGGTGTTTGAGGTGGATATGTGTGTCACTAAGAGGGCATCACACACAACGGGTCAGCAAGGCCCATTGCATTCCCTCACAATATGGTACTGCTGCAAATAAAAAAAAAAAAAAAAATTATAACGGGATGTAGCCCTAAGAAGGGCTGTGGGTTCTTTTGAATCAGCCTGCCTAAAGTAAGCTATCGAACACCTAACGCTTCCATGACCAGCAGCTAGACCTCTCCCTAGCGGCATCCAGACAGGAATGATCCGAGAGCGGCGGCCGGGCAGCGGCTATAGTCATTCCCAGGGTCACTGATATGGCCCAAGCAACCAATGCTATCTACGTGTAAGGGTACCACGTAATGCTGGGTGGAGTGCAGCGTCTCCGGGCTTGTGATTGGCTCTGTGTTGGCCCGCCAAAAGCAAAACGGCGGGGGGGGGCTGCCATTTTTCGAGAGGGCGAAATACTAGGACCGGAGCAACGAGGAGTTACGAGTATGCTAATGCTCGATGAGCATCAAGATCGGACGAGTATGTTGCGCTCAATCTCTCGTTGTGATTTATTCAATAGTAGTTTTCCTCAATGCACCCATAAATAGGTGTGCATTGTGGTGGCTACTCTGCGTCATCCATGCAGTGCCTAGTCTTGATGATACAACTTTGCTATCATAAATAAAAATAGTTATTTTCAAGGACAAAATCTCAGGCATGATAAAAGGAACTTTTTTTGCGTTCTTCAGTGATGTTTTTATTCCAGCGATACGTATTTGTACACTGTCACACTTTTTTTCAGTGCACTGTTAGAATTAAAGTGCATTGACATCTCAGTTTGTAATAAACACCAGTCACTGTGACAGCCAAGTGTTATTCTCAAATCAGTTGATCTGAATCTGTCAGAAGCTCGGGAAGTGGGTGGTGACAGTTTTTAAAGATAGATCAGATAGTGTGACAATATGCTAGTTAGTTAGAGAACCCCAAATGGAGATTATGCGTAGTCCCGGGGGTTTTTTGTATCTTGTGACTTTGGCAGAAAAATAAAGTAAAGACATTGATTGGAAATGGGATTATAAAAATAATTTCCTTTCCTTTTGTGATCACATTCGTTTATAGGGAAATCGAGAGAAATGATTTCAGTTTTTTTGGAGATCAGAGCGGATCTGTGGGATCTCTCAGAGTATTTTTGTCACTCAAGATTACGAAGGGCTTCGGGAATTATAAGGAGATTATGTAATTAAAACAGGGCCGCCCCTTTATCCGCTGCCCGAACTAACAAAATTTTATCTCCTGTGACGTGGTTTCAAGCCTTTTCATTCTTAGATTAAATAAATTTTCATTTTGGCGAGTCTTGTTTTACCTTTACGGGTAGTTGAGTATCTTTGCATTTTGTTGAAATCTTCAAGCACAAAACTGTGGTAGAGTATGCTTTGCTCTTAATGGTGTAGAATTTTGTTTATGCTTCACGAGCATTTCTTTATATATTTGTTGCTCTTATTCAGTTTCTGATGGATGTGATATCTTTTTATTCTTAAGAAATATATTTAACTGTAATGTGGTATGGTATGGGTGCGATTTTAGGAATAATTCAAAGGTCAGGTCAGCAGTGGGTAAAGACGATAGTCCCTGTTTCGAGTGATGCCGAGTATCATTATGATCTAGTGTGTATTCTGGCGAGTTGAGAATTAGATTTTAACTGGTGATCATTCTTTATTTTGCTCTTTTCTTTTCTTGTCTTTCTGTTTGTCCTTTCGTTTTCTGGGATTTTGAGGAAAGAAATAGGCAGTAAGGGTTTTGGGGGGCGGCTTCCCCCTAACCAAGGAACAAAAGATGTTAGTTTGGTTTGAGGGACATAAGTAGGTAAATTTCATTGTGAACAAAATTTACTAGGTCGGAGTTTCCGGGGAGAGGCCTTATTTTCTACGTAGAACAAAAATTTTGTACTAGTCTGATTTTGGGGGATGATGTCCTATTATGGGGAAACAGGGGATTATCAATGGAAGTCCTGTTTTGAAGATGGGCGAGAAATTAAACTAGTCATCTTTCGGGCGTGTGGAAAAGTCATTTTTTCTTTATTGTATAAAGTACTTGATTTGCTGCGTTCGTTCCCAATAAGGGTGAAATAAGGATCATGCGACAGCCAACACGCAAGCCAGGAGGACCGAAAGATGCAAGACTGATATAGCGGTTGTAAGACTACATATCTATTAGGCACTTCTTCATGGTATTTTTGATGATATATGAGGGGTTATTATTGATGATATATGAGGGGTTATTATTGATGATATATGAGGGGTTATTATTCATAATATATGAGGGGTTATTATTGATGATATATGAGGGGTTATTATTGATGACATATGAGGGGTTATTATTGATGATATATGAGTGGTTATTATTGATGATATATGAGGGGTTATTATTGATGCCATGTGAGTTGTTATTGAGATGTTCTTGGAAGTGTACAGCTTCCTCGATGGGACCTGACCATAAAAAGAAGAGATCGTCATTGAAACGTTTATAGAAGACGATATGGCCAAAAAAAGGGTTGTTTGATTTATTCAGTATGTGATCTTCCTCAAACGCGCCCCATAAATAGGTTTGCATATGTGGGGGCGACCCTGGTCCCCAGAGCAGTGCCGACCTCTTGATGATACAATTTACTATCATACAAAAAATAGTTATTCTTCAGAACAAAATTCAGGCGTTGTAAAAGGAAACTTTTTTCATCTTCAGTGATGTTTTTATCCATCGATCTTATCGATCCCTTTTTATGTATTCATTACTTCCTCTGAATATCCTGATTTTCTCAGTTGCCCCTTTCAGCCTCCGAGCCGTAAGGTAAAGATGGTCCAGGATGAGGAGACGGAGACTGTTCTGGGGTAACAGATCCCTGCACAGGGGCAATTTCCAGAATGTTCCCTCTGACCTGGCTAGGAGCAGGGAGATCCATGACCTTCTTGGCCCATAGGGTATTATGGAGAGCCCAAGCGTTTTCTCTCTCGATCTTTTGAGGACCCTCGGAATGAGCTGGTAGGGTAGAAACACGAACCGAGAGGGAATCCACAGCAACAGATTCTCCCGTCTGTTTAGGGAGCAGATTGGAAGTTGGAAGGTTTTGCTTGTCACCATTAGATCCATTTGGGTAAATACTGATAAAATCAAACAACCCTTTTTTTGGCCCATCGTCCTCTATAAAAGTTCATTGACACTCTTCTTTTATGGTCAGGTCCATCGAGAAGCTGACACTTCAAGAAATCTCATACACTCATATGGTTATCAGACCAGAAAAAAACACTTCCAACATTGTTTTCGTTGGATCGAAAATATCTCAAACAATGATCATCAGTACAAAACGCAATTCAAAAACAGTAAATTCTATAATATTTAAACTACTTCCAGTGGCCATCATAAAAAGTGGATCAAGACATTCCCTTCTCTCAATACAAGGGATAAGGAAAATAGTACATATAATACTATAACGACACAAGCGAAAATACTAAGAGACAGTTCCATGAAAAGGGCTACCCAGACCCATCCTAAGATTCGATATAACAGGAGCAAAACTCTGAGCCAAAAAAGAATGCGTTTACCTAAGATCAAGAAAGAGTCAGAGCATTACAAACGAGTGTTAATTTTTATACTAGGTACACCGTAGAGACTTACAAAACAATGGTCAATTCTCAAGAAGGATATCATCTAAAAGATACCTTCCTAACCGTCCCAAAATATATAAGGGCAATTAACATTCTGGCACCAGCACCCTCAGGCAGCATAAGAAGAATAAAACCAAAAGTCCCAGCGGTGTCACTAATGTAAATAAATCCAAGATGCCTTTGCTGCAACACCATAAAAACAGGTAAAAACGTTCAAGTCAAACAATACAGGAGAAAATATAAATGTCTTAAAACTAATTACTTTATCTAATTAATTGATGTCAAAATTGTCATCTACAATATGTCGAACAGTCAAGCACTCCAGTGTCGATCTAAATAAAACATAGGAAAACTTCAAAAAAATTCCTGTACATGGGTCTCCAAGCATTGTACACTCTCCACATCCTAAAAAAATTAACGCCCCTTTTCAATTCAAACCAATTGGGCCACTATACCTAATACAGTCCAAATAGATTCCACAACCTTGTACAGACGAGGAAGTTACTTGGATCTATAAGCTGACATCTGGCCCACGGGTTACGAGATCAGAAAACATTCTTGTAAAATCAAACAAAGAAAGAGGAAAAAAAGACTCATTTTTCCTTAGTCGTCCATATATTATACACTAAACACCTTTATAACCATCAGGGATACCTCACTGCTGAACAATAAGGCTGTTTTTCCATCCTCGATAACTCCCTGAAAACCCAAAATTTGCCCTCTTCGGCTCCCGATTCTCTCGGCTCCCGTATTCGTGAGATGTGCATAGCACTATATATGTCCCAGGTAATCCCTTTTTTCACCACTATAGGTCCTCGTAGCTATACAATCCTCTAGCTGAGACCTCAGGAGACACCGTAGTTGTAGTTCTGTTGACAACGTGCCATTAGTGATTTTATTACGGAGCTGATAGAAATAAAAAGAACATCTCCCTCATCAAGTTTAAATTGTTTTATGTATATTTCATGAATAGGCTTGTAAATGAAATTCTATATTGGATTGTGTTTATCATAAATAATCAATTCTTCTTGCCTTCTAAAGTTTTATGGTTTGAAAAAAAAAAAAAAAAGGAAAACCAGGCTTTTAGACCTCTATAATTCTAGATGTGTATACAATCACATGAATGATGCTTGAAGTCGCGGAAACGCGTCATCTCCTTTATTGTTTTAACTTTTATATTGATTGCCATAATTGGCTAAACTTAAATAAAAGAAACTTTTTGAGCAAGCCAGCGCCATCCTTTACAAACGTTCCAATAGGAGAGCAACGCACCCTTCTGAATGCATTTATTATCTTCAAGTTACCTTTATAACTGTTACAGACTGTTTATTGTAGCCTAGGACCTAAAGTACATAAATTACACAGAATCCAGTGGTCCTTGTAACTAGGACCTGGTCTATGTAAGTTAGTGTTCTTAAGTAGGGGACCCCTGTATATAAACGTATATTAATGTTTGAACTGTTGTTTTAACATATCTAGTTTGTACATTATCGTGGCTAGATGTTTATGCTTGGTAAATTTGCTTTCCTTTAATTTTTAAAAGGATTTTTTTCCAAATACAGCTAGTGACAAGTCTATTAGAGCCTTATTACTGAATACCACCCTTCTTTTAGTAAAAATTGTTTCTCTCAGATCCCCATAAAATCACAGTTAAAACTTGCTTGGTATCCGGGATACATAGAGCGAGTCGGGTGCTAAACTAATGTAATGTGACCGGGTTGACATGATCTCAGTCCTGTTAGCCTCCAACTTAAAAAAAACTATACACAATGCCATATTTGAGCACATGAAATCACCATTGCCTGCATGGAGAGGAAAGAAGTCCATGAAGGCTGCGTGATTTAATGTGTTCAGGTATATGCATGGTTTACCGCAGTCATCCCCGGACAGTGGAGCACCTATCCCATCATTTGGTAAGGATTGGAATTCTATTGCTTTGAGACCCCTTCATCACTTAAACTCAACATCTCCACGTCTATGTATTATACATTCCACCACTTAAGCGGACTCTACATATGCCCTCCATTACACTTGCATCCAGGTTGCCTCTCCATATTACTGTCCGGGTTGGACTGTATTTCCTCTGTGTTTCACAATCGTTGATTGCTCTGTATCCCTTGGCACACTTACCTTGGTGCCTTTTTTTGCTGTTATAACTTAATCCGTTTGTGTACACTTGTACAATAAAGATAATTTTTATCGTTATTTATATGAGTATAGGTCGTGTCCTATCCCAATCGCTACTGTGGGGTAGATTGATTTATTATTGCAGCAGTTGTGTCATGGGCAGTTTCTTGGCAATGTGAGAATGATAATAGGACCTGTGGTGATGTCACACATGGTCAGATTGACATACTGCTGAAATGCCAAGAAGGGAGGATAGCTCCAGATATCCCGGGATACGAGGCAAAGTTTCTAACTTTTAGCAAAAGAAGGGTTTTGTCAGTCAGTTAATAGGGCTCTATGTTGAACCTTGCACTAGCTGTATTGTGAAACTGCTTGGTACAGCAGTTTCCTTTAAGGCTGTCTTGAAATAGCTGCAGAATGTTACCCAGTGGTTATAACATATATTAAGCCTCAAAAAACAGGCAAAATCTTCTGATTTTTCTTGATCTGTTTTTTTCTGCAGTTTGTTCGGCAATGGACATATACAATCTACAAGATTTCTTGGCATCAAGCATTCACCCCCTTACCCACTACAAGTTACCCCCATTCTCAGAGCCAACGCGCATTCACACCATTCACCACCCTGGTGGACTTGTCCTTTTTCTTAACTCCTCAAATCACTACACTGCGAATTTCATAATTTAAACCACACCTAATCTTCCTCAAATGCGCCCATAAATAGGTTCGCATATGTGGGGGCTACCCTGGTCCCCATAGCAGTGCCTAGTTCTTGATTATACAATTTACTATCATACAAAAAATAGTTATTCTTCAGAACAAAATTCGAGCATTGTAAAAGGAAACTTTTTTCATCTTCAGTGCTGTTTTTATCCATCGATAAGTATCTTTTTACACTTTCAATCCCTTTTTCGTGTGCCATATTAGAATAAAGTGCATTAACATCTAGTGTGATACAACACCAGTCCCTGTTCCATTTTAACTTGTGTAGTTCTCTAATCAGTTGAGCTGAGCCTTTCAGATAAGTCGGAAGTTGGGTGAAATATTTTTGTAAAGATAGATCCAGATAGTGTGAAACATTGCTAGTTAGTCTTCCCGGTGGGTTTTTTGTGTCTCTATTTACTTTTGGCAAGAAATAAAAATATGCCATGAAATATATAGAAAATTCCTTTCCTCTTTTGTGATCAAATTCTTTTTTAGGGCTTCATCGAGAAATGATTTTAGTTTTTTTATGATATCAGATGTGGGGTCTTTGGAGACTCTCTCATAGTATTTTTTGTCACTCAAGATACGAAGGGCTTCGGAATTATAAGCGGAATAGGTCATTAAGACAATTTCTCCCCCCTTATCACTACATTTTTATTCTCCTGTAAACGTTTTAAAGCTTCTCTTTCATTTTTGGCGATGTCCTTGTTTTTTCCTTTACGGGTACTTTGGGTATTCTTTGTCATTTTGTTGAAATCTTCAAGCACAAGTTGGTAAAATGTTTTTATGTGTTAAGGAGGTCTTTGGCTCTTTAGTGGGTAAGAATTTGTGATTTGGTTCTTCATTAAGCTTTCTTTATATATTTGTTTCTCTTCATTTTTTCCATCGGATATGATCTCTTTTTCTTTCGTTAAGAAATATCTTTTGACTGTTAGTTTGCGTATGTAGTGGTTGAGATCTAGGAATAATTCTCCGGTTCGGCAGTGGGGCAGAATGATAGTCCCTTTTCGAGGGCAGATTTCTCATTATTATCCAGTGTGTATTCTGTGACATTGAATGTTTTGAGTCTTTTTCTCTTGTTTTCTCTTCATTCGTTGTTTGCTTATCCCTATTCTTAGTTAATAGTTTTTTTTCTTTTTTGGCCTCCCCGTGTTCCTCGTTTGTATTTTTTCGTTTTCTGGGGTTTTGAGGAAAGAAGTAAGCATGAATGGGTTTGGTGTTTTGTTGGGGAGGGTTCTCTTGATTAGAGGGATATGATGTATGTAAATTTTCATTGTGGGGTGTGTCATTCTGCTCGGATACATTTCCAGCTACGGCATTGTGTGTTGGGGGCTGTTTACTGGAGTTGGATGTTCCACTTGGGGTCAGAACCTCGTGGGTGGTGAGAAAAGACCAATTTGTTTCATCTTCTAGAGTGTGGGATGGTTGTCTTGTGGGTGTTTGGTCGATACCCGATAGACGTCTGATTTGTGCCATAGTATCTCTCATTTTTTGAGGAGTTTGGGGGGTGCCAGTGTTTCCTTATCTCATCTCTTAGTGTTTTGACCGTGGAGCTGAATTCTTTTGCTTCCTCCATGGGTGATCTTTTTAATTGATTCATTTCATTGTTTGATGTTAGCAGTCCTTTGGTTCCTATTGGATTACTTTGGGGTGTATCCCTAATTGTATGTGGAAATTCGATCGTGGGTATGTCTATTTTATTTTTAGTGTTATATATACTGTTTTTGTATGTTTTACGGTTCCTTTTTGTGCCTGATGCTTGTTTATGGTCAGTTTTATGTTTTATTTCACATCTTGAATTGAAAAAAGTTGTAGAGCGGTTATTTTTATCCATGTTGGGTTTAGTGGCTGGTGCGGTGCCATTTGGTTTGTTTGTGATATCTATTTTGCCTGTGATGTTGCTAGTTCTAAAGTCTCTTCTATTGTCGCTTTTTTCTTCTTTTTCCTCTTTTTTGTCTTTTTTAAACCTGTTTCTATAGACCTGATTATCTTTATCTTGTCTATCACATCTTAGTTTTTGGGCTTTTTTATGAATTCGTTCATATTCAAATTTTTGCAATCGATGGTTAATATTAGAATTAATTTTTTCAAAATTTCTGATCCGCGATAGTTACCAAAGGTGACTGTAATGAAGCTTTATTGTTAATTCTGATTCTTCTGACAATCCAACATTTTTAAAATCCAATTGTCACAGAGACCAAAAAAGATCTGGCTGGGATTACAATGATAAAATATACAGTTCCAACTTACGTACAAATTCAACTTAAGAACAAACCTACATACCCTATCTTATATGTAACCCGGGGACTGCCTGTATATAATTATTATATTACATATGAATAATAAAGAAAAGAGCAGGCCAGAGGAAGGTAAAAGAAAAAAAATTCATAAATGAAATTACGACAGAGAAAGCAATAAGATAATTTAAAATGAAAAATTGTGTGAAAACCTTAATGTTAAAAACTGTGTAAGGTAAGAAATATGTTCATTTGGAGACGGTCAAAAAACCTCAAGTCTAATGCACATTACTGTATGAAAGCACAGAAAATAGTTCTATAAACAAACTAGTCTAAAAATAGTTTGTTGGCATACAATATCAACATTTTAAAGATGTACCCCGTTTATTAAAAGTGATGCATCTTTGAACTTAGAGAGTCTTAGGAAATCTAATGGCACAAAAGTAAAATACAAAAAATTTTTTAATGACAGTGGGGTAATTTTAAATTCTTACATGGGAACCAACATTTTTCACTGCGGATTCAGATTCAACATGAAAAATTTCGTTGATTCAATCTATGATTAAAGTAATTCCCATTGACAGATCGTTAAAAATCAAAATGGGTAAAATTTTTACAAAAATGGGGATCTTTTGAGAAATAGGTATCAGATAAAAAGATACACTGCAGTATGTGACAAATATTTCTTAAAAATCTATCCAATGATACTAAAATTGAGGTGGGGGACTTACATTTTTTTAAGTAGAAACTACATTTTAGCGTAATCCACGAAAAATAACATGGACATGCAAGTAGTTTTCTGTTCTCTTCAACGGCTGGTGTAGTGCGAGTCCCCACCTCTTACACATCAGAGAGCTGGATTAACTTTAGTCTCCTCCCCTCTGAAAATGTGGATTTTTAACTTTGCTTACAAAGTTTTCAAACACTGAATACTTTACATTAAAGTGTAACCGTCATTTAAAAAAATTGATATGTTGTAGGGCAGGTAATTTTAAGCACTTTTGCTATTGAATTAGTTACCCGAATCTTGCTCCTTCCTCTTGTATTCTGCAGACTTCCCCTAGATGTCAGCAATCTCACATATGCCTGTTGCTAAGCTCATCCCGTCTTCAGAAAGAAGCTGAGACTACAGAGGGAGAGACACGCCCCCATCGCTCTCCCTCCAATCAGCTGATCACCTCATGTCTCTCTGCCCCAGCACTCAGTCATGTCAGTCATGTGCAGGGAGAAGCCCTCACTAATGTAGTGACCAAACACCTGAACTTATCTTTCCTCAGCTTTCCCCAACACTTGTGTATAAACACATTAACCCCTGCCCCTCCCCCATCACCTCACACAAGGAAGTGGCAGGAGACACTCTACAAGTCTGCAAGCTGTGCCCTCATGTGCTGTGCTGGAGTGTAACTTAGATACATACATACATAGATGATAGATATAGATACATAGATAGATATGAGAGACCGGATATACACAGATAGATATGAGATAGATAGGTAGATACACTCACCGACCACTTTATTAGGTACACCATGCTAGTAACGGGTTGGACCCCCTTTTGCCTTCAGAACTGCCTCAATTCTTCGTGGCATAGATTCAACAAGGTGCTGGAAGCATTCCTCAGAGTTTGCTCCATATTGACATGATGGCATCACACAGTTGCCGCAGATTTGTCGGCTGCACATCCATGATGAGAATCTCCCGTTCCACCACATTCCAAAGATGCTCTATTGGATTGAGATCTGGTGACTGTGGAGGCCATTTGAGTACAGTGAACTCATTGTCCTGTTCAAGAGAAACCAGTCTGAGATGATTCCAGCTTTATGACATGGCGCATTATCCTGCTGAAAGTAGCCATCAGATGTTGGGTACATTGTGGTCATAAAGGGATAGACATGGTGAGCAACAATACTCAGGTAGGCTGTGGCATTGCAACGATGCTCAATTGTACCAAGGGGCCCAACAGAGAGTGCCAAGAAGGAAAAATCCCCACACCATTGACACCACCACCACGAGCCTAACCGTTGAACAAGCAGGCATGACCAAGCTTTCATGTGTTGACTGGCCAAATTTTGACCCTACCATCCTAATTCGCAGCAGAAATGAAACTCTTCAGACCATGCACCATTTTCCAATCTTCTATACTGTCCAATTTTGATGACCTGTGCAAATTGTAAACCCTCATTTTCCTGTTCTTCTTAGCTGAAAGGATTGGGCACCCAATGTTGTCTTCTTGCTGCTGTGCCCATCTGCCTAAAAGGTCGACGTCCTGTGCGTTCAGAGATGCTCCTTCTGCCTACCTTGGTTTGTAACGTGTGGCATTTCAGTCACTGTTGACCTTTCTATCAGCTCGAACCGTCTGCTGCCCATTCCTCCTCTGACCGCAGGAATCAACAAGGTCATTCCACCCACAGACCGGCCGCAGCTCACTGGAATTTTTTTCTTTTTCGGACCATTCTCTGTAAACCCTAGAGATGGACTGTGCGTGAAAAAGCCCAGAAGACAGCAGTTTCTGAAAAACTCAGACCAGCCCTTCTGGCACCCAAACCATGCCACGTTCAAAGGCACTCAAACACCTTTCTCACAATACTGATGTCTCGGTTTGAAACTGCAAGAGATTGTCCGTGACCATGTCTACATGCTACATGCACGGAGTTGCGCCATGTGATTGCTGATTAGAAATTAGTGTTAACGACCAATTGGACCGGTGTACCTTAAAGTGCCGGTGATGTATTAGGGATGGAGATGATAGATATAGACACATACATAATAGATATGATTACATGATGGTAAGGAGACGAAAGATGTTAGGGAGATATTATGAAGTAGATAGATATTAGATAGACAGAAGGATAGTATGATAGATGGATGGGGCTAATTGAGGATATGATATGGATGGATACGGTGTCATTGGTCACAGGCAGGGCGCTTATTATGAGGTGACAGGAGGGAAGTCCCCTCCTGCCTCTTGCCATGCAGTTTTTTTTTTGATAGCTGGAAACCAGGGTTTTCTGGCCCACATAGGTTACTAACTGAGGACCTAGGGCAAAATCCTTTCAGGAATAATTCCCAGGGTCAACCGGAGCAGAATTATGTATTTTAGCTTTTTTTTTTTTTTTTTTGCTCAGAATGATTGTTACCTTTAGTGCTCAAATTTAATACAATTGGAAAGCTTTTTAGAAAAATTGTGTTTTGTTTAGGGTGTAAGGGCAGGGTACTGCATATTCATTGAATATCAATGAATATATTTTTTTAAAATATTTTTTTTTTTCGATCAAATGCGATTCACAAGTATTCCATCGTCCCAACCTTTTTTGTACACCATGTTATATGTGCAAAAAAAACTATTTTATATTTCCCAATCAAATAGCTTACAACCGGCCATCAAAAAGACAAACGTAAAATCAAGCATAGGCATAACGTTGTGTGCATTTTTCACTCTTAATGCCATAAAAAAAGAAAAGCCACAAAAGTGGCGATTCAGCTTAACCTTGTATACGGCAAAAAAAGACTGCAAATATCGCATATGCTTACGTTTGAACTGATTTCATTATACCCCTTTCAACCTGCAAAACTCTGGCCTTTCGACTGCCAGATGTGAGGGGAGAGGCTTTGCCCATTTTCTTCGTCTCTCAGTTTGTTCAACAGGAAACTCTTGAATTCTGAACCAAATAGAGAAAGATTATGACAACTAAAGCATTCAGGCATTACCGACACTAGGGACACTATTTAAGACGATTACAAAAAAGTGTGAAAGTATTGAGCATATTGTTCTAAAATTGAGCAAAAAGTCATTCTGAGAGGAGTGGTTGACCATCAAAAATTGCAGACTTATTCTAGGTTTTCCAGTCTTGAACAGCTGGTGTAAGCATACCTATGTGTTTGTTGTTAGTAGCATATGACTGTGAAAAATTCTTTTATATCTCAGGATTGTAGCCTCCCCTACTCTTCGTAACTGGCTTGCGTCAAAAAGCAGCCCGTTCCCCACGCAGTGGACCCGAGAAGGGTTTCCTGTTAGAAAGAATTGACACACAAACTTACAAATGGTGTACAAATGTACTTATCCAGCCCCACAGCCCTAAATTCCAGTCCAAATCGCACTTTTTTTCCCTTTCTAGTTGTCAGTGGTTGTAGAAAGATGGAAACATGCTTAACCCTTTCACATAACTAGGTCATTTTGTAGATTTTATGCCTTGTTTAAAAAGGATTGTCTCTTCCTTTGTGAACCTCTTTACACCTATCGTAACAATGTTTTACAGAGCGCACTGGACTATAATGCGCACCTGATTATAAAGGATGTATGACCACAGGTTTGTCAGACCTGTCACAGTTCAAGGCAGCTGTTGTCTGTCAGTAACGGTTATATATAAATGCGCACTGGCTATAAGGCGCACCTTTGATTTTCTGAGAAAATCAAAGGACTTTTTGTGCGCCTTATCGTCCAAAAAAATACGGTACTTTTCCCCCAGAGCACATGCGACTTTTACACTTGGTTAAATTTATTAATAAAATGAATTTTCTTTATGCATTATCAGACTAATTTATGCTCTTTTTTTGTAATGTGGGAAAGTTTTTCGTAAAAATTTAGCTCAGATGCAGAGTGTGCAAGTCTTTTGGCAACTCTCAGCATGTGCTCTCCGCTCCTCCATTCTGTCTGACTTCACCTGACAGGCAGGAGAGGGTCCAAATTAGCATGTGGGTGATCCCCACATCCTTCATGTGCCATTGATCAAGAGGGATTAGAAATGCATGAGGACACACAGGCACAACAGGGTGGCAGCTGCTTCTCCACCGGGGCTCAATCCACGCCGCTGCAGGGAGCAAGGTATTGGGAACTAAAGTTATGTAATGTACTGAAATGATTCGATGCTGACAAAAGTCTTTTTAAAAATAGGTTAATTGAAATTTGACTTTACAACCAGCCAAAATGCATTCCTGGTGACAGGTTTGCTTAAAAACCCAATAAGCAACTGGTGGGGCTCAAAACAGCTCCTATGCAAGTGCAAAGCAGCCTGCAGATTTCGGTTCCTAAAACTTGCATTGGGTTCCATAGGAAAATCAGAGCACTTGTCAGCTGTCTGTACACAACTATGCTAAACTAAGTTCCCACTGATTCACTTGCAGCTTGTGATACACTATTACTAAAAATAGATTTCTGCATTGCTTGATCAGTTTGAAGCCACAAGTTCTGCTCGCAATTAAAGGAAAACCTACCACTTGAAGTGGCAGTTTTCTGATTGGAAATACCGGGCACCAGCTCAGGGTGAGCTGGTGCCGGAGCTTATTTTTGTTATGTATTAACCGCGGTAACGCGTTAAAACACTTTTTTAAACTTTATAGCCGACGCGAGGAGGTAACGCTCGTGCTCTACCATGGGCGTGGCTCTACTTCCTTCCTATTATCCCGCTCTTCACGGTCGCGCGCATGGTAAGCGCCGAGCGCGTACCTCCCTGCGCCGGCTATAAAGTTTAAAAGTGTTTTAAAAACCGCGATACCGCAGTTTAAAACACGAACAAAATAAGCTCCGGCAATCAAAAGCTCACCCTGAGCTGTGCCCGTATTTCCATCAGAAACCTGGGAGGTTTTCCTTTAAAACGATGCTACACAGCACTTGTAGCATTTGTTGAGGTAATGAGAATTTGGGACCGTAACAGCCTCCTTAAGATTTTCTAAGATTAGTTTTAAATAATGCCTTGGAGGGTAAATCAATAGTTTCTTACATTGTACTGTCCCACGTCGTCACGTTACGTACTTCACGGGAAAAGATACAAATATTGTGCCCTTCATCATATAGGCACATAATGTATTTAATTTGCACCACATCTAGTTGATTGGTGACTAGGGACGAGGGATGGCGTGCATTACTAAGAATACTCCACACAAAACGTGTTGACTAAAATGTAACAACCACACCCCTGAACAAAATAATAAACACTGGTTCCTTACTTCAGAATATATTTTTGTAAAAGGCACAGTACCATGTGCTTAATTTGTGGAACCCTGACAGTAAATAATACGGCATTGCTGACAGCATTGTAAACGTTGAATTTACATAATCTTCGTAAATAACACAATTTTCACCAACTAGAAACGACAAATCCACTTGCCATGTAGAACGGTGTCCACTTGTATCTCAATACCGCTGTAATATACACAAATAACTTTAACATGCTTGTTGTTGATAGACTCTCATCTAACACTTCATCCCTGACTACTAGCAGAGGCTGCCCAATACTTTGAAGTATTTTCATAGGTGATTGGAGAGATGAAAAAGTAAAAAACAGTGTTTTCAGCACACTATAGATAAGGCTTGAGAATGCATTAATGTATTTGGTGAAGAAAGACAAGTGAAAAGAGATTTGCTCTGAGTTGACATGTAGGATATAAACCTATTTTTGTAGTGATGCAAGCATGCTCTAAAATACATCTGTATATTTTTGTGCTCTTGCTCCAAACTGCCATCTTCACCACGGCACTCTGTGTACAGGCAGACGTACAGGCAGGTACGAACAAAAGAGGTTCTATAGGTTTGTTCTTAAGTGAATTTGTATGTTAGTCGGAACTGTATATTTTCGATAATTAGGGGACCGCCTTTACTACGTACAGCTTTGTAAACATGGAAATACCTATAACTTTAAACATATACTTCATTAAAACTCCCTTCTCATTATCTGCTGAAGAGTCCAATGGTGGTGCTTTTTTTTTTTTTTTTTTTTTATGGGAAACTAGGCTGGCCAGCTCCAGGTTCAGAAGCCTCTGAGCGACAGACCCCTAAGTCAGTTCACTGATTGGTGCATTAAAAACCCATAATCTTAACCCCTTAAACGCAACCCCTTAATAACGCCGAAGCCACTTTTCACCTTACATGACACAGCCATCTTTTCAATCGTCCTGTGTATAAATGGGTTATAACTTTGAACTCTTAACATATACAGTGATTTTGAAATGGTTTTTTCTCTCGTGACACTTTTGTACTTCATGTTAGTTGAAAAATTTTGGTGGTATGTTTTGCGGTTTATTTATTGAAAACTGACATTTGGTAAAATTTTGGAAAAAGTCTCGATTTTTTGAAATTCCAATATTCTACTGTTCCATACATAGCAAACGCAGCAAACAAATAAACTAATAATTTAACTTCACCGAATGTCCACGTTTCCTGTCTTCATGTTTTTTTTTATGCATATCTCATTTTGTAGGATGTTTATTGGGGCTTTGAACGTTAAGTGTGATTTTTCACATTTTCGCAAAATCCTGCTATGAGGTAGCTGCTCAGTTTCAAATCACTTGGTAAGACGGGCCTAAATAAAAGTAAACCCCCATAAATTACCCCATGATAGAAACTACCCCTCACGTATCGTAAAACCATTTATGAAATTTTGTTAACCCTTTAATTTCTTTACAGGGCCAAAAATCGGATGCAATTTTGAAATAAATTTTTTTTGGGCTAATGAATCTGTTTTTTCATAACATGTACAAATTCCAGTGCCAAAAAATACCAAACGTCCACAAAGTTTGATAATCCAATCTCTCCTGAGTATAGCAATACCCTCTGTGTGGATGACCGGCTGTGTGTGTTGTGTGTGTGTGTGTGTGTGTGTGTGTGTGTGTGTGTGTGTGTGTGTTGTGGTGTGTTGTGTGTGTGTGTGTGTGTTGTGTGTGTTGTGTGTTGTGTGTGTGTGTGTGTGTGTGTGTGGTGTGTGTGTGGTGTGTATGTATATATTATATAATAAAGATCACCCACTTTTGAAATTCGACTTGGAGTGCTGCTCGCTTTTTCCATTTGTATCTGCGGGTGGGGGTGCAGACCTGCCAAGTCCTGGCTTGTCCTTAACTCAGATACAAATTGGAAACGCGAGCAGCACTCCAAAGTAAAAAACAAAAAAAAAAACAAAAAAAGAATTCAAATTGTGATCTTTTATTGCAACTTGCGCTATATATATATATACATACACACCTCACCGGCCACTTATTAGTTACCCTGTCCAACTGCTCGTTACCACTCTTTCTAATCAGCCATCACATGGCAAAGCAACTCAAGTTCATTTTGGCATGTAGACTGTCAAGAACAATCTCCTGCAGTTCAAACCGAGCATCAGTATGGGGAAGAAAGGTATTTGAGTGCCTTTGAACGTTGCATGAACCATCCGAATGTCGCAGCAGAAATCGAGACTCATCAGACCAGGCAACATTTTTCCAATCTTCTACTGTACAATTTTGATGAACTTGTGCAAATTGTAGCCTCAGTTTCCTGTTCTTAGCTGAAAGGAGTGGCACCCGGTGTGGCCTTCTGCTGCTGTAGCCCATCTGCCTCAAAGTTCGACGTACTATTTCGATGAGCTTGTGCAAATTGTAGCCTCAGTTTCCTGTTCTTAGCTGAAAGGAGTGGCACCCAATGTGGTCTTCTGCTGCTGTAGCCCATCTGCCTCAAAGTTCGACGTACTGTGCGTTCAGAGATGCTCTTCTGCCTACCTTGGTTGTAACGGGTGGCGATTTGAGTCACTGTTGCCTTTCTATCAGCTCGAACCAGTCTGCCCATCACCAACAACCATGCCACGTTCAAAGGCACTCAAATCACCTTTCTTCACCATACTGATGCTCGGTTTGAACTGCAGGAGATTGTCTTGACCATGTCTACATGCCTAAGTGCACTGAGTTGCCGCCATGTGATTGGCTGATTAGAAATTGTGTTAACGTGTTAACGAGCATTTGGACAGGTGTACCTGATAAAGTGGCCGGTGAGTGTAATTTCTTGTAACTTGCAGATACATAGTATAATGTTGAAGGAGTTTAGCTGCAGCTATATGAACATTAGCCCACTGATGTACAGAGACTGTTAACCCTTCTTTCTCTATCTCTGGCTGTAGTGCACTTTGAGTATTATTGTCAAATATCAAGCTGAAAGTGAATGGGTTAATCCTCACTACTCTGAGCTGTGTAAGCAAACACAGGAAATTAGATGTATGGTGCATAGTTAGCTGCATGGACACACAGGGTATACAGACTGGAATGCTCATCTTTATAGGAGAGAGCGATTCAGCCTGTTTCGTAACAAACTAAGCAGAATTATAAACGAAAAATATTTACAACACTCACCACCAAAATACTAAAATGTATCTGAAAGGACGGTTACGCTTTAAACCTGTATACTGTAAGAGAAGGTCCTGCTTCCTGTTGATAAAAAGTGTAATTGTTGCTCTGCCAAGCTGAAAAATGGCTTATTCCAAAAACTGTAGTGCTCAGAGACAGCAAGTAAAACTGATTGCAAGCTACAGTTAGGCAACATGCACACTGACCTATTCCCGAACAGCTACGGACAGGCGGGCATACGTCAGCCACAATGGAGATGCGGAGGGATGACCCCTCTCCATAGCGATCCATGGTGCACAACCCGTAACATTGGGAAAGATATTATATGTCCTATCTTTTCCCTGTGTAACAGTACGGTGCCGCACGTGTGCTTTCTATGGTGGACATACTCCCCCCATACTGTCGTGTGAATGTAGCCTTACTTTGAGGAATGTAATCACCAACAACCATGCCACGTTCAAAGGCACTCAAATCACCTTTCTTCACCATACTGATGCTCGGTTTGAACTGCAGGAGATTGTCTTGACCATGTCTACATGCCTAAGTGCACTGAGTTGCCGCCATGTGATTGGCTGATTAGAAATTGTGTTAACGTGTTAACGAGCATTTGGACAGGTGTACCTGATAAAGTGGCCGGTGAGTGTAATTTCTTGTAACTTGCAGATACATAGTATAATGTTGAAGGAGTTTAGCTGCAGCTATATGAACATTAGCCCACTGATGTACAGAGACTGTTAACCCTTCTTTCTCTATCTCTGGCTGTAGTGCACTTTGAGTATTATTGTCAAATATCAAGCTGAAAGTGAATGGGTTAATCCTCACTACTCTGAGCTGTGTAAGCAAACACAGGAAATTAGATGTATGGTGCATAGTTAGCTGCATGGACACACAGGGTATACAGACTGGAATGCTCATCTTTATAGGAGAGAGCGATTCAGCCTGTTTCGTAACAAACTAAGCAGAATTATAAACGAAAAATATTTACAACACTCACCACCAAAATACTAAAATGTATCTGAAAGGACGGTTACGCTTTAAACCTGTATACTGTAAGAGAAGGTCCTGCTTCCTGTTGATAAAAAGTGTAATTGTTGCTCTGCCAAGCTGAAAAATGGCTTATTCCAAAAACTGTAGTGCTCAGAGACAGCAAGTAAAACTGATTGCAAGCTACAGTTAGGCAACATGCACACTGACCTATTCCCGAACAGCTACGGACAGGCGGGCATACGTCAGCCACAATGGAGATGCGGAGGGATGACCCCTCTCCATAGCGATCCATGGTGCACAACCCGTAACATTGGGAAAGATATTATATGTCCTATCTTTTCCCTGTGTAACAGTACGGTGCCGCACGTGTGCTTTCTATGGTGGACATACTCCCCCCATACTGTCGTGTGAATGTAGCCTTACTTTGAGGAATGTAATGGCTAATTAGATAGATATGAGATGGATGGATACGGTGTCATTGGTCAGCAGCAGGCGCTTATGATGAGGTGACAGGAGGAAGTCCCGCTCCTCCATCTTGCCAATTGTAGTTTTTTTGATAGCTGGAAACCATGGTTGTTATGGGCCAAAAGAGGTACTAAATGAGGAACTAGAGGCAAAATACTTTCAGGAATAATTCCCAGGGTCACCTGGAGCAGAATTATGTATTTTAGCTTTTTTTTTGCTCAGAATGAGGGTTACACTTTAAGTGCTCAAATTTAATAACATTGGAAAGCTTTTAGAAAAATGGTGTTTGTTAAGGGTGTAAGGGGCAGGGTACTGCATATTCATTGAATATCAATGAATATATTTTTTTAAAATATTGTTTTTCGATCAAATGCGATTTCACAAGATATTCCATCGTCCCAACCTTTTTGTTACACCATGTATATGTAGCAAAAAAAGAACTAATTTTAATTTACCAATCAAATTAGCTGACAACCGGCCAATCAAAAAAGACAGAACGTAAAATGCAAAGCATAGCATAAAGTTGTGTGCATTTTCACTCTTTAATGCCAATAAAAAAGAAAAGCAACAAAAGTGAAGATTCCAGCTTACCTTGTAATAAGGCAAAAAAAGACTTGCAATAGCGCAATATGGCTTAAGTTTTGAGACTGATTCATTATACTCCCTTTCAGCTGACAAAAACTCTGGACTTTCGACTGCCAGATGTGAAGGAGAGGCTTTGCCCAAGTTTCGGTCTCTTCAGTTTGTTCAACAGGAAACTCTTGATATTCTGAAACCAAATAGAGAAAGATTAGGACTAACTAAAGCATTCAGGCATTACAGAACTAGGGACACTAATTAAGGACAGATTACAAAAAAGTGTGAATGTTAGTGAGCATATTGTTCTAGAATTGAGCAAAAGTTCATTCTGAGAGGGAGTTGTGACCATAAAAAATTGCAGACTATGTTAGGTTTCCAGTCTTGAACAGCTGTGTAAGCATACCTATGTGTTTGTTGTTAGTAGCAGTATGGCTGTGAAAAATGCTTTTATATTCCAGGATTGTAGCTCCCCTACTCTTAGTAACTGCTGTATTCAAAAAGCAGCCCTTTACAGCAGTGACCCAGAGAAGGGGTTTCAGTTAAAAGATGTGACACACAAACTTACAAATGTGTACAAATGTACGTATCCCCACATCCCTAAATTCCCAGTCCAAATCGCCACTTTTTTTTCCCATTTCTGAGTTGTCAGTGGTGTAGAGAGATTGCAAACATTGCTTAACCCTTTCATAACTAGGTCAATTTTTGTAGATGTTTATGCTCACATGCTTACCTATCGTAACAATGTTTACAGTATTTTCGGACTATAAGGCATACCGGAGTATAAGGCGCACCATCAATAAATGCCTGCTAAAATGTCTAGTGTACAGGCGCACTGGACTCTAGGCGCACCTGATATAAGGATGTAGACAGGCAGGTGGCAGGACCTGTGCAACAGGTCAAGGCAGCTTTTGTCTGTCAGTACGGTTCATAAGAGGCGCACTGACTATAAGGCGCACCTTTGATTTCTGAGAAAAATCCAAAGGACTTTTTGTGCGCCTTATAGTCCAAAAAAATACGGGACTTTTCCCCAGGAGCACATGAGACGTGAACTGGTTAAGATTGATTAATAAAATGATTTTCTTTAGCAATTAGCAGGACGAATGTTAATGCTCTTTTGTAATGTGGAAAAAGTTTTTAGTAAAAATTAGCTGCAGATGCAGAGTGTGCAAGTACTTTTGCAAAACTCTCAGCTATGTGTCTCTGCAGCTCTCCATCTGACTTCAACTGACAGGCAGGAGAGGGTCAAAGAGATGTGTGATTCCCCCAATCGTCATGTGCATGATCAGAAAGGGATGGAATGCATGAGGACACACAGGCACAACAAGGGTGCAGCTGCTTCTCCACCGGGGCTCATCACACGCGCTGGCAGGGGAGCAAGGTATTGGGAAACTAAAGTATATAATGTACTGAAATGATCAGAATGCTGACAAAAGGCTTTGTAAAAAATAGGTTATTGGAACTTTCACACAGCCAAAAATGACATTCCTGGTGACAGGTTGCTTAAAAACCCAATGTAAGAACGGGTGGGGCTCAATCTCTCTATATTGCCAAGTGCACAAGCAGGCCTGCAGAGTTGGTCTAAACTTGCATGGGGTCCATAGGAAAATCAGAGCACTTGCAGCGGTCTGTACAAAACTATGCTAACTAAGTTTCCCCACTGATGGCACTTGCGGCTTGTGTATACAACTATTAATAAAAATAGATTTCTGCATGCCTTGATCAGTTTGAAGCCCAAAGTTTCTGCTCCAATTAGGAAACCTACCACTGGAAGTGGCAGGTTCTGATGAATACCGGCACCAGCTCAGGGTGAGTGGTGCAGGGGAGCTTATGTTGGTTAGTGGAGAAAACCGCGGTAACGCGGTTAAAAACTGTTTAACTTTATAGCCGACGCAGGGAGGTACGCGCTCGGTGCTTACCAATGGGCGTGGCTCTACTAACTTCCTATGTCGCCGCGCGCCCGGTAGCGCGCATGGTAAGCGCAGAGCGAGTACCTCCTGCGCCGGCTATAAAGTTTAAAAGGTTTTAAACCGCGATTACCGCAGTTTAAAACACTAACAAAAATAAGCGCCGGCACCAGCTCACCCTGAGACTGGTGCCCGGTATTTCCATCCAGAAACCTGGTAGGTTTCCTTTAAAGATGCTACACAGCACTTGTAGCATGGTGAGTATGAGAATTTGGACCGTAAGCCTCCCTTCAAGATTTTCTAAGATTAGTTTTAAATAAGCTTGGAGGGTAAAATCCAAGGTCTTACATTGTACTGTCACAAGTACGGTCCTTAAGTACTTCACGGAAAAAGATACCCAATATTGTGCCCTTCAGCATATAGGGCACATAATGTATTTTATTTTGCACAACAGCCTGTTGATTGGTGAACTAGGGACGAGGGATGGCGTGAAATTACTAAAGAATACTCACACAAAACTGTGACTAAAATGTAACACCCCTGAACAAAATAATAAACACTGGTCCTATTCGAATAGATTTTTGTAAAAGGAACGTAACCATGTGCTGTATGTGGGGAAAACTGACAGTAAATAAAATACAGGGCTTGCTGAACAGCATTGTTAAACCTGTTGAATTTACATATCTATAAATCACACAATTTCACCAACTAGAAAGACAATCCACTTGCCATGTAGAACGTGTCCAATGGATCCTCATACTCTGGTAGAGATCGACAAATAACTTACCATGCTGTTGGTGATAGACTCTCATCTAACACTTCATCCATGACTAGAGCAGAGAGATGCCAAACGTATGAAAGTATTTTCATAAAGTGATGGGAGAGATGAAAGAAGAAAAAAACAGTGTTGGCACACTATAGATCAAGGCTGAGAATGCATTTAATGTAATTTGTGAAGAAGAAGGACACGTAGAAAGAGATTGGTCTGAGGGTGACATGTAGGATATAAATCCTATTTTTGTGATGCAGCATGCATATAAAATAACATCATGTATATTTTTGTTGCTATTGCTCCCAATGTCATCTTCAACACGGATCAATCGTGTACAGGCCACGTACAGGCAGGTTACGAACAAGGAAGGTTCTATAGGGTTGTTCAGTAAGTTGAATTTGTATGTAGTCGGAAACTGTATATTTTCTAATAGGGGGACCGCAGGTAACTACGTACGCTTTGTAGAAAATGATAACTAGTAACTTTACATATACTTCATTAACACTCAGGCGCACTGGACTATAAGGCGCACCTGATTATAAGGATGTATGACCAGCAGGTGGCAGACCTGTGCACAGTTCAAGGCAGCTGTTGTCTGTCAGTACGGTTCATATATAAGGCGCACTGGACTATAAGGCGCACCTTTGATTTCTGAGAAAATCAAAGGACTTTTTGTGCGCCTTATAGTCCAAAAAATACGGTACTTTTCCCCCAGAGCACATGAGACTTTAACTTGGTTAAGATTTATTAATAAAATGATTTTTCTTTATGCAATTAGCAGACTAATTAATGCTCTTTTTGTAATGTGGAAAAGTTTTTAGTAAAAATTTAGCTGCAGATGCAGAGTGTGCAAGTACTTTTGCAAACTCTCAGCTATGTGTCTCTGCAGCTCCTCCATTCTGACTTCACCTGACAGGCAGGAGAGGGTCAAAGTAGCATGTGGTGATTCCCCACATCCTGTCATGTGCATTGATCAGAAAGGGATGGAATGCATGAGGACACACAGGCACAAACAGGGTGCAGCTGCTTCTCCACCGGGGCTCATCACACGCCGCTGGCAGGGAGCAAGGTATTGGGAACTAAAGTTATATAATGTACTGAAATGATTCAGAATGCTGACAAAGGCTTTTTAAAAATAGGTTATTGGAACTTGACACCAGCCAAAAATGACATTCCTGGTGACAGGTTTGCTTTAAAAACCCAATGAAGCAACGGGTGGGGCTCAATCATCTCTATATGCAAGTGCAAAGCAGCCTGCAGAGTTCGGTCTAAACTTGCATGGGTTCCATAGGAAAATCAGAGCACTTGCAGCTGTCTGTACACAACTATGCTAACTAAGTTTCCCCACTGATGCACTTGCAGGCTTGTGTATACAACTATTAATAAAAATAGATTTCTGCATTGCTTGATCAGTTTGAAGCCCAAAGTTTCTGCTCCAATTAAAGGAAACCTACCACTGGAAGTGGCAGGTTCTGATGAATACCGGCACCAGCTCAGGGTGAGTGGTGCAGGGGAGCTTATGTTGGTTAGTGGAGAAAACCGCGGTAACGCGGTTAAAAACTGTTTAACTTTATAGCCGACGCAGGGAGGTACGCGCTCGGTGCTTACCAATGGGCGTGGCTCTACTAACTTCCTATGTCGCCGCGCGCCCGGTAGCGCGCATGGTAAGCGCAGAGCGAGTACCTCCTGCGCCGGCTATAAAGTTTAAAAGGTTTTAAACCGCGATTACCGCAGTTTAAAACACTAACAAAAATAAGCGCCGGCACCAGCTCACCCTGAGCTGGTGCCCGGTATTTCCATCAGAAACCTGGTAGGTTTCCTTTAAAGATTGCTACACAGCACTTGTAGCATTTGTTGAGGTATGAGAATTTTGGACCGTACAGCCTCCCTTCAAGATTTTTCTAAGATTAGTTTTAAATAATGCTTGGAGGGTTAAAATCAATAGGTCTTTACATTGTACTGTCCCACGTACGTCACGTACGTACTTCACGGAAAAGATACAAATATTGTGCCCTTCAGCATATAGGGCACATAATGTATTTTATTTGCACAACAGCCTAGTTGATTGGTGACTAGGGACGAGGGATGGCGTGCATTACTAAAGAATACTTCACACAAAACGTGTTGACTAAAATGTAACACCTCTGAACAAAATAATAAACACTGGTTCCTTACTTCAGAAAATATATTTTTGTAAAAAAGCACAGTAACCATGTGCTGTAATTTGTGGGGAAACCTGACATTAAATAAATACAGGGTATTGCGGACAGCATTGTAAACCTGTTGAATTTACATAATCTATAAATAACACAATTTTCACCAACTAGAAAAGACAAATCACTTGCCATGTAGAACGGTGTCCAATGTTATCTCATACCTCTGGTATAGATCTACAAATAACTTTACCATTGCTTGTTGTTGATAGACTCTCATCTAACACTTCATCCATGCCTAAGAGCAGAGAGCTGCCCAAAATACTTATGATGACATAATAAAAGGTGATGGGAGAGATGAAAGAAGTAAAAAACAGTGTTGCACACTATAGATCAAGGCTTGAGAATGCATTTTAATGTAATTTGTGAAGAGAAGACAAGTAGAAAGAGATTTGTCTGAGGTGACATGTAGGATATAAATCCTATTTTTGTAGTGATGCAGCATGCATCTAAAATACATCATGTATATTTTTGTTACTCTTGCTCCAAACTGTCATCTTCAACACGGATCAATCTGTGTACAGGCACGTACAGGAAGGTTACGAACAAGATAGGTTCTGTAGGTTTGTCCTTAAGTTGAATTTGTATGTTAGTCGGAACTGTATATTTTCTAAGTAGGGGACCGCCTGTACTACGTACAGCTTTGTAGAAAATGATAACTATAACTTTACATATACTTCATTAAACTCCCTTCTCATTATATGCTTAAGAGTCCAATGGGTGGTGCTTTTTTTTTTTTTTTATGGAAACTGGGCCGGCTCCAGGTTTCAGAAGGCCTCTGAGCGACAGACCCCTAAGCAGTTAACTGATGTGGTGGCATTAAAAACCCAGAATCTTAACCCCTTAACGCCGAAGCCACTTTTCACCTTCCTGACACAGCCCATCTTTTCAAATCTGGCCCTGTGTTATAAAGGGTTATTACTTTGCAAAAGCTTAACATATCCAAGTGATTTGAAATGTTTTCTCGTGACACTTTTGCCGACTCAGCTTAGTTGAAAATGGAGTGGCTATGTTTCTGCGTTTTTATTCTATGAGAAAAAACTGACATTTGGTAAAAATTTGGAAAAATTCTCGATTTTTTGAAATTCAAAATATTCTACTGTTTCCATACATAGTCATAACAGCAAAAAAACTTAATAACTAACATTCACCGAATGTCCACTTTCTGTCTTCATGTTTTTTTTTATGCATACTCATTTTTGTAGGATGTTATGGGGCTTTGAACGTTAAGTGTGATTTTTCACATTTTCGCAAAATCCTGCTATTGAGGTAGCTGCTCAGGTTTCAAATCACTTTAAGAGGCCTAAGTAAAAGTAAACCCCCATAAATTACCCCATTATAGGAACTACACCCTCAACGTACGTAAAACAACATTTATGAAATTTGTTAACCCTTTAATTTCTTTACAGGGTTAAAAATCGGATGCAATTTTGAAATAAAATTTTTTTGGGCTAAATGAATCTGGCAGGCTCTGCACCCCCCCCCCCCCCTTCCTTAGAGGTTCCAAAAAGTAAAGCTGTGCGGCTTGAAACTACTTTTTTGGGTTGTATCGTAGATATTATGTATATATAATAATACACCACAACACTTCATCGGACACCTTATTAGGATACAACTGCTCCATGATCGTTAACACTTTATTTCTAATCAGCAATCACATGGCGGAACAATCAGTGCGGATTTAGGCATGTAGACATGGTCAAAGACAACTCTCTTGAGTTCAAAAGAGCCATCGTATGGGAAATAAGGTGATTTGAGGGCCTTAGAACGTGGCATGGGTGTGGTGACCAGAAGGGCTGTCTGGAGTATTTCAGAAACTGCCCTGCATCTCACTGGGATTTTCATCGCCACAACCAGCTCTAGGGTATGACAGAGAATGATCCGAAAAAAGAAAAAAAATCCAGTTAGCCGGCAGTTCCTAGTCGGGTGGGATGCCTTGTGAAGTTCCAGCGCGTCAGAGAGAATGCGGCAGACTGCTAGGTTCGAGCTGCCATCGAAAGGATCAACAGATGACTCAAATCACCACCCGTTACAAACCATTAGTAGGCCCTAAGAGCATCTCTGACACGACACAGTACGTAGAACTTTGGGCAGATGGGCGACAGCAGCAGAAGACGCACCGAAGGTGTCCACTCCTCTCAGCTAAGAACAGGGAAAACTGAATGGGCCCTACAATTTGCACAAGCCTCATCCGGAAGATGGACAGATAGACAGATTGGAAACAAGTTCGCCTGGTCTGAAGAGTCTCGATTCTGCTGCCAACATTCGCGATGTAGGGTACAGATTAGGCGCAACAACTGAAAGCATGGCATCCATCCTGCATTGTATACAACGGTTCACTAGGTGGTGTATGCCACGTGTGGCTGGCAATCATTCTTGGACACGTCTTTGGGACCCTTGGTACAATTGAGCATCGTTGCCGCCACAGCCATACTGAGATTAAGTTGATGACATGAGTCCATCCCTTATGACCACAATGTACCAACCTCTGATGGCTACTTTCAGCCAGGATATGCGCAGTTATAAAGCTGGAGGAATCATCTCAGATGGTTTTTGAACATGACACAGGTATCCTGACTCAAATTGGCCTCCACTAGTCACAGATTCAATCCAATCACGAGCATCTTCGGGAGGTAGTGGAAGCGGAGATTCGCATCATGGATGTTGCAGCCGACAAATTCGGCAACTAGCTGTGATGCCATACATGTTCTGAAGAGCTAAAGGGGTCCAACCAGTTGACTTGCTGGTGCTACCTAATAAAGTGGCCGTGATGAGTGTATATTCATATATATCTATATTGTTTTTTCTTTCCCCCATAAAAAATTTATGCGATAATAAGCTAAGCAAAACCCAATGGTGATAATTTGGAGTTTGATTACATCCTCTTCAGAGATTATGAAAATTTGAAAATCATTAATTTTAGACAAATAAAAAAAGAAGAAGCAGGGAAATGTCAGTCAAAAAAAAAAAGTAATACCTATCATTAATGGAAAAACAGAAGTAACTTACGAAGGCATATATTTGACATTTTTACTAAAATATTCTAGAACGCGAATAAAATGCTGAACAAAAAATAAGTAGCTACAGTGATCAAGAAAAAAACAAACACAGACATTTCAACATGTGTTCAGAAGATCGGAAGTATCCTAAAATCTGGGCTGTGTTCTCTTTAATAAATGGCTGATGAGTAGTGACTGCCTTTGGATCTGGAGCTCTCTGATCTTGTCATTACATAGTAATTACCATGGAGCCTTCAAATTATAAACCTTGCCAATTATCAATTTTAAGGAAATTACAACAGGAATGTAAGGGTAAACTACTGCACCTGGATACATAGAAAAAGTAAAGCTTACCGAGCCTGACAACCAATACTTGTAGTCAAGAAAGCAAAATTGGTAAAAGCACAGAGATCTTATTAATTGACTATAGACAGAACAATAAAAGCCTGGTGTGGCAGCAAGGCCCAAGATGAAAGCAGAATAGGAACCACATTACAAGATTCATACAATTTCTAAAAAAGCAGAAAGATAAGAGTCAGCCAAGCACTCTCCTGCTCACGTACAAAGAAAGTAGATAAAGCAAAATGAAAGCTCTTTGATTCAAACAATGTGATCCAAAGGTAAAACACATGCCAATTATATCGTTATTCTTGCTAAATTGATGCATAATTACTTCTCCCTCATTTGTATGGCAACTTACTTTCCAGAAATGCTGATCTATCCAGTACTCATCAAGTTCTGAAAATAAGACTTCATTTGAAAATTGGAAACGCATATTAAAGAGTATTCGCCTCTGGACTGCCTTATACAGCCCAGAGCATTCTGCAAATATAGAGCCTCTGCGAGCAAAAAATTATTACAGAGACTGCGAGACCTGCTACTTTTCTTCCGAGACTGCTTGCTTATCTTTCCTAAGGTTACCAATGAGGTGCTTTCAGACTGGCATAGTCACGATGCCATCAAACAATCCTGCTTCATCACTCTATTTTTGGTGTGAACCAGGAAGTGACATAAGTCCCCAAAAGCAGTGTGAAAGCAGCCGGTACGCGCCACTACGCCCAATCTGCAAAGAAGCATTTGTACAAGCTGGTAATTAAATATAACTCCATTTCCGCGTCTACGTGCACCATCCAGCAACTATGATTTGTGTTACTGCTACTGTCTTCCTTTCGACGTTAAAACATTACTTATTTTGTTTGTTTTTGTTTTACGTTTGTACCATATTATTTGAGCTCGAACTAGCATGCCTCCTTTTGTTTTTCTTATTTTGACGATTTACTCTTTGCCCTGCAATATAAATACCACATTTTTTAGTTCTTGTAAGTGGCACGACACACCCATTGTCACAGTAGTCTCCATGACCTAACAGACAATGCACACACCATCTCTACCACTAGCACCAGAAATCCTGACACTGCAAAATTTGCAGCTGGTCTAATTTTTCCTCTCCGATGAAGCCAGTATGTTCAGTCATCCCACTCGGCGCCCAATACCAACCAGCGCCTTGTCCTCAATCACCATTTCCGTTTCGACGGGCAACGTCATCCTCCGCTTCCTAAATTAACACAACCTAGTAACATCAACTGTTTATACACGCGCTTGCTCTACTATGAAGCAGTCTCAACCTAACACTCTGTGTAGTGCATAGTTATTGGCACAAACCCTGCGCATAAAAAAACATAAGACACAGAAGTAGTTCATAAAAACATTTAAACCCAAAACCCCCAACTATGTTTGTTTATCCATTTGCTTATGGTAAATAACAAGTGTACACCCTTATGAAATTGAAACTTACAAAAGTATACACTTCGAAAGATGCAACAAATCCCACTAATACCTCTGTGTCCTCCTGAGGTATAAGAATGACCGACATACACACGCTAACACACGACCTAAACCCTTCCATTTTTTATATGTACGGTTTCAAGCCTTGAAACTTTACACCAGATCACTTCGGACGCTGAGCTCAATGACTTAGCGCATCATGCCGGTTTACAGCTCACAGATCTGAGCCGAACCGCATACGGGAAACACATGAGGTGCACGGCGATGCTGACTGATAGCCGGCACCCCAGTGTAAACAACACGCGATCGGAGTGTCTCCGATGCGGGTGCTCAACCCGCTTAAATGCCCGGTCAGCGCGACCGCGGCTATACTAACATGCCTCTGGGGGGTCTTCCCCCACGATCGCCCCCCCGAACCGTTTTCTGGAGGGCCGAGCCGATCGCTTGCGACTATAGCATAACTCTGCGGTCGATTGGACCCCAAGTTACCTGAAGAATTGCCGTAGATGGCGTCTGGATATCTTGGATAAGTTCCAGCCTTATGCATTATGTGTACTAGGCGGACACTGATAATACTCTGCAATACAGAGTGATGAGAATATTATCATGAAGAAGCAATCAGAAGATGCTTCTTCATGTCATGGATTAAAAGTGAAAAAAGTAAAAAAAAAGTATTCAAGAAAAAAATAAAGTAAATAAATCACTAAAAAAAGAAAATGCCACAAACCCCCAAAACGATATAAAAGAGAAGCGATATACTAAAAAAAAAGTCTAAATCTAATCAACCACAAACCCCATCATTATAGTATCAAGCCGGTCCGGCAAACACGTAGAAATAAAGTAACATTCTAGTATGAACCCCCACGATATAATCCGCCGTAAAAAGTAAACTGCTATAAACCTTCCAAAAATGATCTATGTTTAGCCAATTCAATCCACAAAAATGCTATAAAAGTGATACAAAAAACCATAGGTATCATCCGACATGATACTGGTGTAAAGTAACATGTCCCGCTAAAAAATAAGCCATCAACTAGACCGTAAGCAAAAAAGTAACATGATTATGCCATTGGATAGCACGCACACCTATAAAAGATACGATTTTCTACTACACATTTATGCTGTTTGTAGTAGACCAAACTTGTAAACCGCAAAGAAAATATATTAAGTCTGTATACCTAGATAGTCTATCGAACCATGATAAAGATAACAGATATCTCAGTCTATACGGTGAAACCAAAATAAACAAAAGAGTAAAAAATCAGTAACAGATTGATGCTTTTCTATCTCCCTGCCCTCAAAAAAGTTCCTAAACTGTTTCAGACACACTACGGTGATACCAACCCCAAAAGTCGGCTAACAAGTGGAAAAACGCCATTCTCATCGCGCAAAAAAACATGGCATCCATGGAGCCAAATAACGAAAAAGCGAATATTTATAGCCTTCAAAAGGGGCCAATGAGGTTAGTCAACAATTAAAAATCTGGCATGCCAGGGCTCTCCTTTCCCTTCTGCGTCTCGCTTGTGCGCCCATAACACAATGTAATGGCCACAGTGTGGGGGTATTGCTATCTCAGGAGAATTGCCCTAGACCACAAATTTTGAAACTAGGTTCCGGGTTTTTCCTCATGGTTTCTAGTATTTGATGTCGAATCATGAGGACTAAATTTTAAGTGCTAAATGCACTGTATAAGGGAACATTTCGCCATTTAAAGTTCACCTCAATTCTTGATTCAATTACTATGACGATCTCAAGGGTCCATAACCCAACTCCTCCTCTTTGTAACATGCGGGTTCGAAGCCACAGCTTACGAGTGGCGCGTGCAGGATTTTTGCAAAACTGATGAGTTGTGTCGGTCATCTGATTTGTGGGGGTTTTATAGTGATTGGTAGGGTTAGGGTCACTGGTAGGGTTAGGGTCACTGGTAGGGTTACGCTTACAGTTAGCACTGCTAACGATTTTATTGCCCTTCCTGCCCCTCTAATCCAGGTCTCTGCAACTATCCCTGCTTTGAAGTTTTCCACACTGTCCCACATTATTAAAAATGTTTAATCACCGTTTAATTTTAGGGAGAGTTAAAGTTTTTTGAGCGCATTGGCAAATTTGAATTGTGGCAGAAATTTATCATTTTTTTAAAATTCCAAATATCCCTTATACCCCTTGATGAATACTATATGTGCAAGACATGCTGTGCACTGAAATTGTGCCATTACAGAAATTTTTAATGTGCATAATTTCTTTCACATTAATTTTTGAAAAGCACATACTCAGTAAAATTAACTGTACCCCTTGATAAAATTACACAAGGGTGTAGTTTTAATAACGTGGTCATTCAATGGGGAATTTTCTTTAAAAAATTTCATCTCCCAGCCTTTGCAATAGCTTTTTTGGGGAAAAATTTTTTTCTTTCCTTTTTGTAGTCTAATTCTGCAAAAAAGCAAAAGGTGAATAGGCTCAGTATAGCCATTTATAAATTCATTTGGGGGTATAGATTGTAAAATCAGGTCACTTGTTTGGGGGTTCCACTGTCCTGGCATTCCAGGGGCTCTCCAAATGCCGCATAGCGCCTGAAAACAATTCCAGCCAAATCTGCTTCTGAAACTCAAATGGCACTCTATTCATTGCAAGCCATGCAGTGTGCGCCC
>CM033641.1:191043244-191222832 GCA_019512145.1 Engystomops pustulosus
TATCGCAAGGTGGAGAAATAGCTACTGTATATTCCACTATTTTTTTTAAGATATACAGGCGGTCTCCTACTTAAGAACACCCGACTTACAGACGACCCCTAGTTACAAACGGACCTCGGGTTGTTGGTAACTTACTGTACTTTAGCCTGAGGCTACAATAAACAGCTGTCACAGCTATCACAGGTGTCTGCAATTAGGCTTTATTGTTAATCCCGGTTCTTATGACAATCCAACATTTATAAAATCCAATTGTCAAAGAGAAAAAAAATTTGCCTGGAGTTACAATGATAAAATATACAGCTCCGACTTACAAACAAATTCAACTTAAGAACAAACCTACAGAACCCATCTTGTACGTAACCCGGGGACTGCCTGTATAAATGAGCATTAGGCTTTTCACAGTTTTTCATCCAGTTTAACATATGCATCAGAAAAGGGAGCCAATATTAAAAATACAGTAAATATAAAAAATATATATTAAAAAATATATTACTAAATAAAAATTATTTTAAAAATATGGTATGTTTTTATCCCCACTGCATAGAAATGGGCATTCTACTGTGCTATTCCATGTGGAGTTAGATTATTAACCTCTGTTCCTTTCTACAATGACTGCACAATTCATACACATAAGAACATCTTTCTGCCACCACTAATAGGGGTTTGCACATGAAACAAAGTTCTCAGATCTTAATCCCCTAGTCATGTTTACGTATTTAAGATTATTTTTAACACCTTACTTTGCAATTATAGTCAGTTTTATTGCTCTTTTTGGTCCCTTCACGCAGTCATGGTCAGTGTAGAATTGAGCAGTGTGGACGGGCACTAGCTGAGCAGATACTTCATGATTCTTCTGTGCTATGAGATGCTGTGTCCCGACAATGTTCTTAGATCAGGGTACAGGGTTTAGCTATACTTCAATTTGGCTTCTGAACAGTCTACTAGAATCTTACACGCTTACAAGTCATAAGATGGATATAAGACATAATGAAACAATCAGCTCTGCTGCCTCACCTAATCAATAAGACAGCACTGCTATTCCTCCCCCTCCCCTTGGATACAGAGATTGGGGAAGATTTACTTACCCGGTCCTGTCGCGTTCCTGCAGTGCGTTGACCGGCGCGATTCACTAAGATCGTGCATGTAAGTGCTTGATCTTGTGACAAAAAAACTTTAAATTCCGCGGTTTGTCAGAATCCTTTGTCCGAACACCACGCCCCCGATTTCTGTCGCGGGCAAGCCGGTGACGATGCGCCACAATCCGATCGCGCACGCCAAAATCCCGGGGCAATTCGGCACAAAATGGTAATATTTGGGAAACCCGGCGAAAGTGGGGCGTTCAGAGCCTTCGTAAATGAGCACCATTATCTTGTTTGTAAGGCTTCTGATCTACACCATGCTGAGAACAGTATAGAAGCACACTGATGAACCAGATTTACGGTCGGATCCAGAGACAACCAGGACAGGTTGGAATCTTATCGGTGAAATGCTGTATTTTTGTTAATATTGAATTAAAACAGCTGTTATTTTGTTATCCTGAGAATACTCAAGAATATTTAACATATGTGCATTTTTATAGACTATAAATAGATAACTCCTTATCGATGTCACACGTCAGGTGCAGGTGTATGGAGGGAGCTCACAGCTATTGCAACAAAAACCCACCATTAAAAATCGGTGCTAGCACGGATCACAGGTGTCAACCATTTGATTGCCGCTAGCGGTAGTCCAGAGCTGGCAGCACCCATCTTGGCCAAGATTGCAACATTGCAAGTTGCAGCCAGCGATGTTGTTGGGGAGCGACGATATGCGGTCATGACGCAATTCTCAAAAGTTTACATAACTTGCATAATTCTGGCTTTGACTTTTTTTTTTTTTTTTTTTTAATAGAAAATATGAATGATGACAAAAACTTTTATCCCCACTTATGGTTAGTGGTTAGGTGCAGCCATTTATTGTCAAACTACTGTTTTTTTTATTTTTAAAAGTTTGTGTCGCCATAGATATTCCCTGAAAAAGAAGCAAAGAAAGGCACAATTCTGCAGGGTATGTAAACTTTTCAGCACAACTGTACATATATTATAAATAAGACTTGATACAGTTTTGTTGATTCCCTGTTCTAGGACTTGTAGAGCATTTACAAAGCCACTGGTTTCCTAAACTTGATTTAGATGGATTCAAAAGAAAAGGAAGAAATCATACTGCAAACAATATAAAAACAGATTAAGCTAAGGATTAACCTTGACAGATACTGTATTTGGCAGGGATTCCAGTGGCAGCTGATATTTGGAAACTATGAATAAAAGTAAACATTACTTGGGTAAACGGAATATATTATGTTGTAAGAAATGATGGGTTTAATGACCAGCCCTGCTAACAAATTCAATATAAAAACAGCATTCCAGAGTGATACTGAAACCCCATTTATGCTGGGAGAGTATAACATTCCGCAATTAACATTGGAAATGAGCGTTTCTCATGTTACAGGCAGTTGTAATTCAGCAAGCGCTGTCAGCATTTATGCAAACATTTGACAGATTGGCAATTTCAATGACTAATGAGTAGGACAGAGAAGCTCATCTCTATCCTATGTGGGAAATAACATGTACAGCAAAGATGCCATTTGTAAAAACTATCGATTTTCACTAATTTCTTGGATCATTTTACCCCATTTTTTTTTTTTCCCCATTAAACATCAACAAACGAACAAACCCAAAAAGACCAACAGATCTCAGAGTCATGAGTTCACCATTGTCAGGTCTATGTAAGGCTTCAAAACAGCACTGAGAATACAAACCACATACACATACCTTTGAGCCACTGACAAAGTTTCCATCGGGTGCAGTCACAGGTGGCGCTAGCATTTCCAGTGAAACGCAGGAGACTGGTAATCAGCAGCCGGTGTCTTGCATTTAAACAATACATAGTCCTTCAACCACTTCACTCACCAGAAGGAACTATAATGTCCTGGTGTGGTAGGAGGTTTATGGAGAGGGATCGCAGCCTGACCTCTCCATACACAGCGAATGTCAGCTGTACAATACAACCCAAACACGGCACCTTACATTAAGACTAGCTAGCAGGGACCCAACAGCAACCAGTGCCCATACTGGTAGGCCAAGCCTTAAGAACCGCAGAAACAGCAGACTCCGCTGCAGTTCCGCCACCTAAACTACCTAAAGCATTATTAGTGCCCAGGACCAATTCACCCAGGTTAAATGGCTGCATAATTTACATCTGACCCCTCTGCATCGGAGTCAGATGCGCAGACTTCCCTCAGATTTGTGTACGTGATGTGTGTGTGGGAAGGGGGGGGGGGTACATGGTTTGGGAATGCCCATCCATTCAGGATTATTGGATGGGCACTGATTCCTACATTAATGAGTGTTTGGGTCTCTCTGGTCTCTGCTCCCCGCAGGTCTGTCTTCTGTCTTCTGCAGGGTGGTTCTTCAGGCTCATTTGAGAGCTCGCTTTAATTTCTTAATATTCTATGGTAGGAAGGTGATCTTTTTAAATTGGAAACCTCCTTAACTCAATGCAAATTGAATTGTTTCACAGCTCACCTATACTGCTGTGCACATTTTCTGGAGACCCACTAAGACAAAGCGATTCCCCACAAGAAAACAAAAGGAAATCTCTGCACCAATGCAGCTTAATAAAAGCTTTATTGATCAAAATATCCATAAAATTGACACCGAAATATTCAAGGACCTTATGAAAAGAGCAAAAAAAGCCTATGTGTTTAAGTTATACATAGCACCCTTAATCATGGCCATCTTGCATGCGAGACTCTCGTGTATATAGTGCTAAAAATTACCCCCGATTGAAGGGTGAATTGTAAAACACAGATTAAACACCAGTATACCAATCTATTTTACAAACTAGGACAAAATTTAAGTAGAAAAAAAATCACATTTATTTTATAATGCATACATATATTCCAGACATCATTTAGAAAAACAAAAATATATAACGGTATATGAATACTCAAATTTTAACCCCTTCCCGACTTGCGCCGTACTAGTACGACGCAAACCGGGTCCCGGTGCATGGAGAGGGCTCACAGGCCCTCCAGAGTCCTCTCCATAGTCAGTAGTCGACGGGCGCCGCCATCTCGTCGCGGATAGTCGCTCCCCATGACGTCATCGGGGAGCAGCGATCAGTCGCCATGGTAGCCTTGTGTCTTCCGAAGACCAGAGGCTACTACGTTTTAACTCAATCATTACAATGTGCTATCAGCACATTGTAATGAGTGGGGAGGAAAATCCCCATATACTGCCATACTGTAGTATGGCAGTATATGATAGGATCAATCAATCAGACAACCTAGGTTTTAAAAAAAAATAAAAATTCAAATCACCCCCCTTTCCCTAGAACTGATATAAATATAAATAAACAGTAAAAATCATAAACACATTAAATATCGCCGCGTTTGCAAATATAATCTCAAATATAATAAAGTTTTTTTCACTGCATTTTACCACGTAGCGGAAAATAGCTCCCAAAGTCGAAAATGGCACTTTTTTTGCCATGTTGAAAAATATTTTAAAAATCAATAAAAGTGATCAAAAGATTGCACAGTCCTAATATTTTAGCAATGAAAACGCCATCAAAAGTCGGAAAAAATGACACCACCCACAGCTCCGTACACCAAAGTATGAAAAAGTTATTGGCGCCAGAAGATGGCAAAATGAAAAAAAAAAAAAACAACAATTTTTGTACAGGTGGTTTTAATTTTTGTAAAATGTATGAAAACATTATAAAACCTCTACAAATTTGTATCGCACCGACCCAAAGAATAAAGTAGACATATCATTTGGGGCGCACAGTGAAAGCTGTAAAATTCAAGCCCACAAGTAAACGCTGCAAATGCGTTTTTTTCACCATTTTCACTGTATTTGAATTTTTTTGCCCACTTACTGGTGGCATGGAATATTAAATATCATCACTATGAAGTGCAATTTGTTACCCAAAAAATAAGACATCACACAGCTCTTTATGTGGAAAAATAAAAAAGTTATACATTTTTGAAGGTGGGGAGTGAAAAATGGAAGTGAAAAAACTAAAAAAGGGCCAGGTCGTTAAGGGGTTAATCCCCTAGTGAGGTGTACACAAAGATAATTTTTAAACCTCCGATATAGAAGCTAAAACAGCAATAAAACACAGTGATTTTTATGCTCTAGGAGTGTGGGGGGGGGGGGGGGACTCTCTAAGCAGACACTTCATGATTCCTCTGTGCTACAAGATGCTGTGTGCTGACAGTGTGCTTTGGTCTGTCTGATTCTAGTAGAATGTTCATAGAAAAAGATACGAGACAGATAAGAGATGTAAGATAATGAGATTCATGAAATGGATATACAAACACAATGACTCTCAGCTTTGCTAACTTCCCTATAACACACACAGTTCCCTCCGATTTATGCCTCCCTCCCCCACCCCTGGATACCCCTTTAATAATTTTGCACGTAGTTCAACTATCAAGATAATTTTTAGAAAGAAGTGTAGGGTGATCACATTAACAGCAGCTATAACCATTTGCAGAAATATCAAGCAAAATGTGTCGTGAGTTGTCAGCCATAGTATAAAAAAAAAAAGTAGCAGCAAGAATGGTAAACCATATCTCACACAAACGCCATTACAGTTTGCAAGCAAGTTTTATATATATATATATCCATCTTGCAGTTTTCACACTGCCTCCTAGTCTTGTCAGATGCTATCCATTTTCATGTCAACCCCTTTACACCATCTGGCTACACAACGTCCTATTGAACATGACCTGTGCAGATACCATGTGCTAAAAATATGAAAACAAGAAATTTTTTCTTATCTTCATGCATTAAAGTGTTCAAGAAATTGTCATCAATAAGCAAAACGTTCTAAATTAGGTATTTGTAAAATAAAAAAAAATATATTATAAAGATTGTATAGCCTTAAAAAGTGAAATGCAGATGTGCTCTAAATGGCACAGTTTCCTTCCAATGGACGTGTGCCCATAAAGCAGTTTACCAAGTGGTGGGGTAATGGCAAATTTTATGGCGTACATTTTCCCATAAAAATGACAATTTCAAAATTCTAATCAACTGTATGAAAACACTTTAGGGTTAATAAAACTTAATAAAAGCTGTTTTACATACTTAAATGGGTGCACTTTCTATAATAAGGCAATTATGGGGCTTTACTATTATTTAGGGCTCTCCAATGTGCATTTTGTTTTGTTTTTTATCAAATATTTTTAGGGCTCTCAAGTTAGGTGAAAACTGAGCAGGTCCCTCAAAAGTATAATTTTGCATTTGAACGATGAAATGTAAAAGCCTCTAAAACCCATAACATTCTACAAAAAAGAAGAGAACGCTTAAAAAAGAATTCCAACCAACTTACATTTACTGAATGTCTGCTTTATCAAGTTATTTGGTGTTATGTCTATGTGTTGGAAAAGTAGAACATTTAGAACATAGAGAATATTCTAATTTTTAATAATATCAATTTTTTTCAAAACATTCACCCAAATAATTTAACGAGCACAAAGTCAATGTGTCACAGGAAAACACAGTCTTAAAATCGCCTGAATAACCTCAAAACTTTCCAAAGCTGCAACCACTTATAGTGACATGTCAGATTCAAACAAATGGGCAGCGACATGAAGTTGTTAAGGGGTTAATGTAATATCCGAATTGAGATTCTATGTCAGAATTCCCGACAGTAACTTTAAGAATGGATATCTCCTGTTCTGCTTCACCTGGAAACACAATCCTTATATTAAATTAAAATGAAGATTCTCCCATTTATTAGGACACCAAAATGGTGATGGAAAATGGTGATGGATTGACACTGTACATAATTCATAATATATTTTGGTAGAGGTTTTTACCATTTTAAAAAAATTTTTAATGGGGGAAAAAAGAGCTGAGGATGTTGTGTGGACAGGGGAAAAGTGGTCCATAGTTAATTTTAGTGATAAAAGCAAGTTTAATTTATTTAGATCTTATGGGAACATTGGGGCAAATTTATAAAAAGTGTTCTAATGTTAGACAGTGCATAGTTAGACTAGACAGTCTTAATCTGTAGCTTATTCATATAAGCTTCTAGTGCTGGGTGATAAATGTAGACGGTCAAGTCCAACTCTGCATCTCCAATTTGTTAGCTTACTTTACTCCAGAAAATTAGGACATAATTCTGTCAGGTCAACAGTATTTTGGTTAGTTCTTTAAAAAACATCAGGAGATACTGTTACCTAGGTTATTGCAGGTGGTTGGAGAATCAGCGGAGCAAGGTACCCTCCCACCATCAAAGCGGGAGGCAATAGTGGTGTTAGTGCCAAAGCCAGGAAAGGACCTGAGGAACCCGGACTCATACCGTCCGATATCCTTGCTCCCTGTCGATATTAAATTATTAGCCAAAGCCCTGGCCAATCGTCTCCATAATGTAATCACTTCACTTGAGCACACAGACCAATCGGGATTCATGCCAGATAGGTCCACGGCGGTCAATATAAGAAGATTATATCTTAATATTCAGGCAGAGGGACATGGAAGGACTGGCAGGGCGGTTCTCTCACTTGACGCTGCCAAAGCTTTTGATAGCGTCGAGTGGGATTTTTTATGGGCCGTCTGAGTAGAATGGGCTTCAGCCCTAATTTTATTAGAAAATGTCCAGTTGTTATACAATGGGCTGGTTTCCGATACCTTTGAACTGGAGAGAGGGACACGACAGGGCTGTCCGCTCTCTCCGTTTTTGTTCACGCTCACAATAGAACCTTTAGCGGCCCTACATAGAAACACCACAGAATTGCAGGGATTTGTAGGTGGAGACAGGGAAGAACGTGTCTCTCTTTATGCTGATGACCTATTGATATATGTTGGCGACACAGATGGGTCCCTCACAGGAGCAATAGACATAATACTTTTGGAAAATACTCAGGATTCAGTATTAACTGGAACAAATCAGTCCTACTTCCTCTTGATCCTATCCCGGGGGACCCTCATACTCTGGGTTCTCTACAGGTGGAATCTAAGATCAAATACTTAGGGGTAATGGTAACTAAGCAACCAAAGGATTATATAAAGGACAACTTAGAACCGCTACTTTCTCGTTTTTTGACTGAGATTCAGATGTGGTGTAAATTACCTCTCTCCCCGAGGTAGGCAGAGGCAAGTTAAAATGGTCCTAATGCCGCAGCTTTTGTATATCCTACACAATTCTCCGGTCTGGATAGCGCAGTCATATTTCCACAAAATTTAAGGGCTGTTTCGCAAATTGATTAGGAAGGGACAGCAGGCGCGAATTAGCTTAGATACGCTTCAGCGGAGTAAAACAGATGGTGGACTTTCTATTCCTAGTCCATGGTTATACTTTTTGGCCTCGCAGATTCAGCATTTTGCGGGCTGGGGAAGGAAAGAGGGAGTTAACTCAGCTAGCAGACTGATTATGTCATGGACTGGGTTCCCCACCCCAGCACACGCCCTTGAAGCCAGCTTTGAAGGTGGTCAGTTATATAAGAAATCTACTTTGGTATTAATGGAGAAGATATGGACCAAGGTGAAAGCTATTCCGGGAGTCCCCGAATATACCCCCTTTAGCCCTATATGGAGAAACCCTGCTTTACCCGAAATTTTCCGCTTAGAAGGTTTTTCACCATGGGAAAACAAAGGTATCATTACTATAGAGCAGTGATTTTCAACCAGTGTGCCGCGACACATGGTCGGGTGTGCCACGGGGAAATTTCCCCAAGCTATGGTGCCCCCTGTGTTTTGTTTCGCGGCAATGCGCAGCGATGCGCAGTCACGGCTTCTGACAATGTAGGAGACGTGTACAATAACACATGTGCAAGCTTTGAACCTCGTGCGAAAAAATGACGTCACCGAGGCCGGCGCATCATCCTGAGAGCGGAGAGACTCCCGCATTTGCCCACCGCCAAGGTAATGCCCACCAGTAATGCTGACTATATGAGCTTTTGCCTGAGTATATGAACTGTTGGCAAAATACTCAGCATATGAGCTGGTACTTTTAGTACTCCAGCAGTATACTGCATATAACAATGAGAAATGTAAAATGAGAAATACTATAGTCAAGAGGCTGGAGTACTACAAGTACCAGCTCATATGCTGAGTATATGAGCTGGCACTTGTACTCTGGCCTCATGGCCTTAGTACTTCTCATTGCACCCCTTTATTTTGCAGTACATGAGCCACAAAATAATCAGCACCATATAAAACAAAAATAAAATTAAAAACAGGGAGAAACTGAGAACTGTTGAGGAAGAGCTTTGTGTGCGTCTTTCCACCATTCCTGCCAGGATATCCCTTTTGTGTTTATCAAAACAGGCCCAGGTTTCACACTGAGTGAGTAAAATAAACTTAGAATCTATATTATTAACTATATGTATAATATGACTGTTTTAGTGTCATTTTGGTTGGTGGTGTGCCCCAGGATTTTCTAAGTATAAAAAGTGTGCCGCGGCTCAAAAAATGTTGAAAATCACTGCTATAGAGGATCTATGCTCTAACGGTATGTGTAAAACATTTGAGGACTTGAGTAACACCCATCAACTACCACAGGCATGGTTCTACCAATACCTCCAGTTGCGACATGCATATGACACTCAAAACCGTGCAAGTCCAATAACACTAGGGCCTTGTGGAGCCCTTAATAGAGCATTGACGACCACTACAACCAAAGGACTGATCTCTTTTTATAATGTGGTTCCGTTGAACAAATCCCTGGGTGACACACAGATTAAAAGCCACATTAAATGGGAAAGAGATATAGGTCCTATATCGGATGAGCAATGGTCAGATTGCCTAGAGATTTATCTCCAAGTGAGGCTCATAGAATGTCCCATCTCCTCATGTTACATAGGGCATATAGATCACCACAGTTGCTACACCAAATAGGGGTCCGTGAGGAAGCGGGTATCCTGCACATGATGTGGGAATGTGGGGAATTGTAAAATCTTTGGAAAGAAGTATTGGAAATATTGGGCAGGGTATTCTTGGTCACTATACCAGCTACACCTTTCTCCTGTCTGTTTGGAATTTTGGATATAGACAACTTATTAACACTTCAAACCGTGGGGATTCAGAGGTCCCTATATCAAGTAAGAAAATTGATAGCTGCACACTGGATTAGGCCACAACCTCCATCTGTGAGGGAATATATAAGTAGGGTTAATAATGTGCTCACCATGGAATATGGTTCTTACTTGAAAAGAAACCCCATAGCTAAATTCGAAAAAATTGGGGGGAAATGGATGGATACGCCAGGTCTGCCTTTGCAACTGCTACTACAAATAAGGACGAGTATGCAATACCAGCTTTCTCTAGCCTCATAGACAAGTTAGATAACTTGCTGATATTGTAAGATTAGGAGGAGTAACATTCTTGGGCGCATATGCCCTACCCTTGGGAGCTGACTCTGGGGGGGTGGAGGTCCCTTTTGGTCGAGCTACTCGTAGGAGAGCCAGAAACCGGTCTAAAACCCTATATCAATGTGGTGCAGACAGTTTTTCAGCACAAACAGAATTCTGTCTTAGACAGATTAATAAATCTGAAGAAAAGAGCGTTTCCAGCTCAAATGGAGGAAAGTCAAAGCCTTTATTTCAACTCAACATGGCATCCGATAGCATATTTACAGGTCATAGGGACAAAAATCATCGTGTTTTCAGCACAAGTTGTGCTCTTACCCATGATTATTTCAGTAGGAGGGTGAGAGCGACAACTAGCATGTTAAATACCCGCTCTGGTAAGTAGAATAATAAAGTAGAGGAATAATAATCTTTATTTATATAGCGCCAAATAGCGATGCAGGATGGGTTAGTAAACAGAGCTGAAATTTCATGCAGTTCACGAGTGTGATAGACTTGCCTAAAGAAATGGGTTTTAAGGGCACGTTTTGGAGATTGGGTATTAGTCCAATAGTCCAGGAAAGGACACTCCAGAGAATTGGTGCAGCTCGGGAGAAGTCCTTGGGAAGTGCATGAAAGGTTTGAGTTAAGGTAGATTACTAACTGATCGAAGAGCATGGGTTGGGCAAAAGGGATGGGACAGGATAGAGAGCTGCAGCATTATACAGAGCTTTGTGGATGAGGGTGATTATTTTAAACAGAAGACGGTCAACCAGTCCATTGACTGGCACATTTTAAGACGTTCTGCGAATATTGTACCTGCTGTAGAGTGTAAATGTAACAAAGTCTGGATACAGAACATAAAACAACCTTGCTACTATGTTATAACAGTAATGTGTGACTGGTAAATAAAATAAATACCTTCATCGCTATTTGCCTGCTGTTTAACCACCGTCATTAGTGATCTCGAAGGAGGTTTACCAAGTGGAAGTCGCCAACTTTTTGCTCTTTGTTGTCTTTTACCATTGTTTTCTGACCAACCCTATAATCACAAAAAGGCTTAGTATGTTATTCAAAATAAAAACCCTCCAACAATTTGTAGGTTATAAATTATCTCCAGAAGTACAGGATAGTAAAGTTGGATAGACACTTACAACGTTTTGCTTTTTTCTTTCGTCAAAGAAATCTACCATCAAAATCAAGCAAGGATAAACCATGGGCACTTACTCATAGATTCAAGTACTGTGACAGTGTTAATCTTCTTTTGTATTTGTTATCCATCGCCGTCTTCATTCGAAACTAAAATTATGATAATGAGTCTGAGGTGGGCGTTTTCAGAGCTGTTCAGTGATGTAGCGTCACAGGCTGTTAAGATGAGCAGAACAGGTCTTCCCCTCCCCCTTCTCTCTCACTCCTTCCTCTGCCTGTGTAATTAAGCAGCAGTAGGAAGTGCATTGGGAGGGAAGGCATCACTGAAATGCTCTGGAAACAACCACCAGGGGCCCTCAGGCTCATTAGCATAATCAAAAAAGCTTATTTTAGAAGGAAGGAGGGCACGAATAACAAATATAAAAGATTACCACAGTCAAGGTGCCTGGATCTATGAGTAAGTGCCCCTGGTTTATCACGATGGATTTCAATGGTAGATTTTCTTTAAAAAGATTGTGTATTTGTAGAAAACTCAAACACTGCATTTGTGCACTGGAATTTAGAAATCATGTAATACTGAAGGCATGGGTGTTTCTGATCTCATAAAATAGACTACAATATGCTTGACTGTGGTTTATCTTAACAATTATCAAATTATTAGTTTAAACTAAAATAAATAAAAAAGAAGAAGAAAAGGTTAGTACACAAGAAAATGTATTGCTCCTCTTAGCAAAAATGGTATGTCTGATTTATAGCTAGTACATCAGAAGAGGAAACATGATGTACATGGAACCTCTATACACATGACAGGTTACCTGTCATACATGATGCTCACTGTAGCCCAGTGATTTATGCTGATAGTTGTTAATTTTACAAGTCCAGCAGACAGGCTGTCAGGGCTGTACAATCAAATCTATCTTGGTTTATAGTGATTAATGTTCTGTCTGATTCAGTAAACGAACAAGTATAATACCATCCCTGAAACATTAATGAGGCTAGAGCTTTTACTGCTAAAGATCTGCTAACAGCTTCTCAACAGGACTGAGCATAAATAAATACAATAAAATGATTGTTGCTTACACACAAATTGGTTTGTTCAGAGCTCTGGATTCCTTCATCCATCAAGCTAGGAACTTCACCAGGCTCTAGGCCACAATCGGCAACCTCAAGGTCACTGACATCATCCGCATCTGCACCACTTGAAAAGCTGCAGGTCTCTTCTTTCTCCAATGTCTCTACCTCCAAAAGATGATACGTTTGGGTTTTCTGAATATAAGCTTTCTGGTCATTTTCTTCCATGGAATCTTCTACTTTAACAGGAGAAGACTGAGCAAAAGAACCGCACAACTCTGCCAGCCCTGAAGCAGCCAAACTGAGGTCATGGTTATCTATTTCTTCTGGTTTTGTGTCTTTAGCCAAAGGAATAGGAAAACAACCTGCACACCAAATAAAATAAGTTTACTAATACATACAGAACAGATGTGGGTAACCACACTTATGTAAAAGTATTTGCCACAATGGAAAAAGAAATGTTCTGAGGGGGATTGGAGAATTGAAAACACAATTACAGCTTTAGATTTTCAGTCAACCCTTTAACTCCTTGAAGGAAACCAACCACCACTGATCTACCTATCAAGCTTGCTCTCTGTGTATGCAGCTGTGTAGCACCAGCTCTGGCTACTCCACGTCCCCGTTTTAACCCTTTGAGATCCTCATAGTAATTAAAACAAAATGGAAGTGTAATTCAAAATGGTCTAATTTTGTTGGCAATGTGTTCATTGAGCTGTAAAATTTACACATTTACAAAAAGACAAAAAAAATAAAGAAAACCCAAGTACAAAAGGCACCCCTACATGTGGAAATTACTTGTATGGGTGCAAGCGAGGAGCAGAAAGGAAAAAGAGCCATGCAGTTTGGCCCTACAGGATCCAAACTACATGGCTCTCCTTCCTTTCTGCGCTCAAGTGGCGTAAGAGGTTTTTATTTGGTTCATGGCCGCACTTTTGTGAAGCTATAAAGTGTTGGTTTTTTAATTAATGTTGCCATGTCTTATTTTTTGCGAGAGGAGATGCATTTTTTTATGATACTATTTTGAGATGGCTATGCCCTATTGAAAAAATTTATTAACTGATTGTATAATCAAAAATTGATTTTTGTCATTTTTTTGGTGTTCACCACAAACACAAAGTTATAGGTTATCTTAATTATATGGGTTAGTAGGATTATGGCAATAACAAATTTCTAGATAATTTCCTACATTTCACAAATTTTGGAGAATAAAATGTAATGTCTGGAAAAACCTATAATTGTTCATTGCCATTTTCAAAAGTATTAGTAAAATGGCAAAAAGTGGTTATTCAGTGATTTGGGCACTATTCTCCATCAAGTCCCAGGTGCCCCTGGCAGCTTTGCCTTCAGCATCTGTGCCAGAACCCTTTGTGGGCATTAGCAGGATGCATTTATATGTATCAATACGTCCTGGTGTAATAAGGGGTTAAAAGTACATGGGAGGGCAGTTACGTCATTTGGAAAACGCTGAACATCGACAGTACCTGGCTTCTGCCAATATGCTCACTCCTCAGTGGAGAGGGAAGGTAAAGGGAGCTGCATCCCACTGTATGACCATAAAGTGGGATAGATAATGCCTCTCTGTTGAATCTACCCTACATATCCTTTCAACTGAAGGCTGCAATAAGATGTGAACATAGCCCAAGGTTCTGCACGTGCTTCCAGTGAATAAGCTGCATGGGCATGCATTGCAGACCCCGGTAATGTAAAAAAGAAAGAGTATGTCTTCATACTTCTGTGACCAGGGAATTTGATGTCATACTTTCTTAACAAGAACCTCTACAATCTCCAGTATGAAATATCAATAATAATAATAATAATAATAACTGTTGACATATAAGTCTGTTTATAAAGCCATACCTTTAAACCAAGGTAAAGAAAAAGAAAATTATTGCTTTGGTGTAGAGTAATAGTTTTCCCCTTCACATGTTTAGTTTTAATATTATTCATTCAGCTGAAAAAAAAATCCTCTCCACCATTATTTTCTTGCATCTCAGATGTCATTTTCTTGCCTCTGCCTACTGTAAAAACAGCTGAATTTCCTTTTTTAAAATAAATAAATATAACAATACCATTGAGCTGTAGAGAGATATCTGTGCAAGTATGGTCCTGACCTTCCAGTAATGAAAGCCACCTTAGATTTTTCATAAGAATTCAAGTAAAATGCATTTAAAGTGTTTGTATACTTTGTAGTCTAAAAGAAACGAGTGCATATCATAAAATTTGATTTGAGTAACAGAAATAAGTCTTCAGGGGTTTTATATTTTGAGCCGGGCTGTTTATTATCTAATTTTACAAGTGAAACTCATAATTTACAACACTTCAAGCTTTGCCACAATGAACACAAGGAAGACGACCATACAGAACTACCTACAACTTATCAAAGAAACCAAATCAGTCCTGATCTCACCTGGGGCCTGGATATTGTTCAATAAACTGTGATCCAGATGCACTCCTCTAATGTTCTTCTCATCCCCCGAAGGCACTTCTTTGTTTACTAGCACTGCATTTTCTGTGAGTTTTTCATTGACCTTGAAACCATCTGTTGCAGCTTCAGTAGCTATGATTTCTGCCCCGACTACCATGGTTGATACTTTCTTGTCCTCCTGAGTCTTAAGCTTCTTAGAACGAGATGTGGTATGCTGAAGGCTGTAATGGAAGATACTGCTGTCAGATTAGAATGTCTGGTGTGGATAAGATAAAACAGCTTTTAATATAAACGCCTTTCACCTTAATAAAATAGCACAAAAATGTCATTTTTTTTGTCTGCTGATAGTGTTTAGAATTTATTATGTTACAGATCACAGTTTGATTCAGAGACTTCCTAAGCCTCTATCAAACTTTTCAAGTTCTAAAAAGGTTGGGATGAATAACCTTTGGGACTCTGCTATGACATAAGGTGAGCATGAATACAACCAAAGAAAATTGCATCAGACAATAGAGTGCTTGACACATAGCACAGAATGTTTTTAAAAGAAAAGGTGTACAAATATTAATAAAAAAGATTTTATTTTGCTTACAAATTGTGTTTTTAAAATCAAAATCAAGTATGGGTAAACAAGGGGCACTTGGTAGGGCACATGGGTAGATCCAGGCACTGTGACTTTGGTGATCTTCTTATATTTGTTATCCATGGTCTCCTTCCTTGTAATGTCAACTTTCAAGATAATGCTAATGAACTGGAAAGGATTATGGGGGTGTTACAATAGCCCCTCTGTGCTGCACCTTAACATGCTGCATGTCTGTCTCTACCTCCCTCTACCTGATGTAATCTCACTGCACCGCAGGAAGTTTTAGCACCCTGGGGGGATGCTCCATGCACACCACTACAGCCTGTAAAGCTGCAGCACAGAGGGGGATCTAGTACCATTCCCCGGAGCCATTTAGGCTTATAAGCAGCATTGGATAATAATGTAGGCAGTAGAGATGAGGGTCCATGGCCACCCAAACCAATCACTAAATTTTAAATGGATAAAAACCCATTAAATCTTTGTACATCTGTTCTTGCTTTCAATACACTTGTACACTAGCCATTTCAGGACCTTTGAGGTTCTCAAATGGTCCTGGAAGCACAGAATGAAAGTAGGCAGAAGGGACGTATCCTCCATTCACCAAGAAGCTTGATTCTATTACCATATGTAGGAAGTGAATTCCAGACTTGTAGGGGCAATAATAATTCATAAGGCCCATGGGAGTCTTAACTTAACACTGCTCATTAGCATAATTCTAAAGGCTCATTTTAGAAGGATAACAAATCTAAGAAGATTACCACAGTCATGGTGCCTTGAACTAAAGGAACACTACACTAATAACTGGATCAATATTGCTGCATTAATCATGTTTCTTCACAAAAGAAATATACAATAAGAATGAGCTAAGGTTTATAATTCTTACTATCTTCACATCTAGAGAAAGAATGATCACATTACTCATACAACATGATCTGTACCATAATGTCTATTAACCCCTTACCGACGTGTGACAAGCTGCACTCTTTCCATACAAGGTGAGTGTTTAGTGCATATTGCAGCCTAACACCCACCATTAATACTGGTGGTGGATACTGGCATAGATTGCGGGTGTTAACACTGTGAATGCCTCAGGCAATACTTGGGCACAACCATCTTGGATTTGATTGCCGGCCCCTGTGAAGTCATCAGGGGGACAGCTATAAGTTACTATGACAATCTTGGGTCATACAAAGAGGCCTGTTTTTCCGGGACTTCACTACGGGTGGTGGCAGGGAGCCAGGTAAAGTTTGATGATGGATATTTTGCGAACAAAGTAAGCCACACATTTGATAAAAACACCATTGCTATCTACACTATAGGAACCTGTCACCAGTGAAAAATACCCCTCTGGTGACAGGTTCCCTTTAACTCATCAATTACAATGCACGATTTGCACATTGTAATAGATGGTGTAAAATCCCCATACACTGCCATACTGTAGTAGGGCAGTATATGGTAGGATCAATCCGAAAAACTAGGGTTTACCCCTTAGCACTCCCCACCAGAACGGCGCTAAGCGGATGCCGGTTTCGGCTCTGCACCGGAGCTGAGCCGACATCGGGAGTTGCAGGGTGTCAGCGGTAATCAACCACTGACATCCCCGAGTAACACCCGCGGTCTGAGTAGGCTCCCCTCGCAGGTGTTTAACACGTTAAATGCTGCAGTTGGCGGGACCACGGCATTTAACTTGCCTTTGGGGGGTCTTTCCCCTATAATCGCACCCCCTGGGCCGTTTTCGGGGGGCGCTGATCGTTGCTATGGCAGCCCTGTGGTTCGATCAGGACCCAAGAGCTGCCTGCAGGCAGTGCCAGTAAGATGGTGTCTAACACATCTTAAAGACCCGATGTCAGCCTATGCATGTGTATAGGCGGACACTGCTAACACCCTGCAATACATCAGTTTTGTAGAGTATTATCATGAACAAGCAATCAGATGATTGCTTGTTCATGTCCCATGGTTTTTCAATTAAAGATAAGGTAATAAATCAATAAAAATGTCCATGAGCCCCATTACATATAAAGAGACATAACGCTAAAAAAAAATGTCTAAATCGTAACACAAACCCAACAAGCCGTCAACCAGCACTCTCGCCAAAAAAGTAAAAATGTTATGCCATTCTGAAAACGGCGATGGAAAAATTATAGATTTTTCCCCACATTAGGGTTTTATTTGGCAAATTTATTAAAACATAAGAAAAATATTCAAGTATGGTATCTTCGTAATCATATCGACCCATAGAATGAAGATGACATGATTATTAGGCTATACGGTGAACAGGAAAAAAAAAAGAAAAGTAAAGAAACCAGTACAAAATTGATGTTTTTCTACTCCTGACCTCAAAAAAGGGTAATAAATTTTTAACAATAGGGGATACCAACAACAAATTGGTAACACTGAAAGAAGCATCTCTTCCCGCAAAAAAATTGCCATCACATGGCCCCAATAACGAGAAAGCTAAAATTTTATAGCCTACAATGGAGCCAATGAGGAAATTAAAATCCTGGCAGCTGCAGGGCGCTCCCTTCCCTCCTGCACCTCGCTATCTGCCCATAAACAAGTAACGGCCACATGTGTGGGGTCTCTGTACTTGGGAGAAATTGCATAACAAATTTTAAAATGGGTTTTCTCCTTTTTTTCCGTGGAAATGTGTAAATTTTTCGTCCCAAATTAACGCATAACCGACAAAATTTGACCGTTCTAAATTTTACCTCCATTGTGATTCAATTACTATGAAGATCTCAAGGGGTTAACAATCTACCTAAAAGCCTTTTCTGATATTTTGAGTGGTGCAGATTTGATAGTGGGTTGATTATGTAGGGTGGTTTTAATGTTAAATATTTAAATATTCAAAATAGTCAATTCAGAAAATAGATATTCTGTTTGTAAGCTACGCAACATCAAAATATATTATCCAGACATTTCTAAAATCTATCTGCCTGGAAACGCAATGATTTCAAAAAAGGCAAATATTTCGAAAAATTCATAATTTTTCTTAAATAATTGCTTAACTTATAAACATGTGAGAAAAAAAACCCCCAAAAAACAATCTCAGAATCGCTTTGAAAAGTAACAGTGTTCAAAAGTTATAAGCATACAAAGCGACGTATAACCATAAAAAAATGGGGATGAGCCTTAAGCTGAAAAATGCCTGTGTCCTTAAGGGGTTAAAGTACCCTAGGCAGTCTGAAAAATAGTAAAGTAAAAACAAAAAAATTAAAAGAATTAAATTAAACTTCTCTCTAGGACTCATAAACAGTCATAAAAATAAGGTTTATCCGCGCTCCAAAATGTCCAATCTATCAAAATACAATTATGGTTATTTTTGGCATTTAAAGAGAACCCATCATGCAAAATAACCCCCCTAATCTAAATATAGTTTCATAAACTGCCATTAGAAAGCATTGCTTCTATCCCTTCATTGTTCCTCTACATGCCTGTAAATTTAAGCAATGAGGTCCTAAAGCTGTATGCAAATGACCTGTGAAATGAACAATGAGTCATTAACATATTCAAGCTGTCCGGCTTATTCATGAGTGGGAGGCACAGCCACACCCCCCAGTGCTTGACTGACATCCTGTATAATGGTGTGAGGCTGTATAATGAAATGTTATAGCAGAACATGTCAGGTACTTGTGTAGCTGATGTCTGTGTCTCTGTATATTAGGAGGATGCAGTATGTCAGCAGATGCAGCACACACATTAGCAATGCTTTACTATACGTTACACACAGACATGAGCAGGGGGAGGAGAGGGGAGGGGGAACAGGAGTGACATCACTGCCTCTCACCATGTGACCAGCCTCATTTACATAATAAAGAAAAAATGATTTTATAAAGATTAATGTATGAAATAAGATGATAAAGGCTGTTATAGGATCCTTGTCAGCTGCTCCAAAAGGTAGTGGTGACAGGACAAGTGACAAAGACTTTATGACAGGTGTCCTTTAAGCCTGTAACAGAAAATAGCGTCCAAAGTCGAAAATGGAATTTTTGTGTTGAAAAATTCACTTTAGTGTGATGGTAGCACTGAAAATGTCATCAAAAGTCACAAAAAAAAAAAAAAAAAAAAAAAAAAAAAAAGGAAACCCTACAAATACTCACCTCTGCTCCTTTTCATCTTGATCCTGGCACTGTCCGTTGCTAGACTTGGCACGTTGGGATCACCTAGAAAAGAAACTTAGCTGCATGGAGAAGGGACAAATGTCCGGCACTTCGGGCTGCTAATTATGCTTGCCCTCGCCACCTCGCATGAAGTCACTAGCAAAGGAATGGGGAGGTGGTGAGGGATGCATAATTAGCAGCCTGGAGCAACGAACATCTCGTCCCCAGTTATATGTTTCTTTTCTAGATGATCCCGGTGTGTCAGGACTAGCGACGGAAAGCGACGGAATCAAGATGAAGAAGAGGTAAGTATATCTAGGTTTTTTTGTGCTTTTGGAGTGGTTGATTTTCTTTAAGATAGGCTAAGAAAACAGTCAACAGCTCACAGCAGAGACTGCAGAATGGTTTAGGATTTCAAAGGGGTATTCCCACGAAGACAAAATTCTTAAATATACTCAATATAACCAAATAACACATTCTCTAATTCACTGTTATATCACATTTCACAGATATAATTCCAACCTGTCTATCAGTCCTGATGTACACAATTTCGGTTGCCCCTGAATCTTTAATCTGAGTTTAGGGTAGGGAGGACATATTGCTCTCCTGTTTGCGCTGCACTGAGCTGCTTTCTGCACCAAAGACATTGTGAGGAGAGTAAAGCTACAGGCAGATGAGGTCTTTATAAAAGGGGAATGAGGCATATAGCAGAGAAGTTTATGTTATGGCTGTGATAGTAGAGCAGAGAATGTTGTGTAATATGCATCTCATGGATCTCTCATCTCTATGTGTCAGATACAAGTGAATGTTCAGAAGCTAAATGAAAGCGAATAAAAACCTGTACCCTAATAATCTAAACACATTGTGAGCACACATCTCATAGCACAGAGCAATCATGACGTGATTCCCGCCCGCATGCTGACCAAGGAGCTAAAAATACAATAAAACAGTTAAATTGTAAAGTAAGGGATTAAAAATTATCTTTATTGTGTAATCATCACTAGGGAATCTAAATTTGAGAATTTTCTTTCATGAGCAACTAACTATTTCATTCTGTTCCCTAAACACATGTATTTTTTCATTTACACAAGCTATGTAACTAATAACTAAAATATACCCCTTTAAAGCATTCTTCATTCTTCTTCTCCGTTTACTCATCCATGCCTTTACTTCTGGTGTTGTTTCTATCGTAGGTTTTGTGTGGTCAATAGTATATATGTCTTTTCCTTGTTTCCAAATCTCATACTTTTCTGGTTGAAACATTTTTACAAATATGTCCATTGATATTTTCACCATGTCACTGCTGCATGAACACTGCAAATAAAAGAATAGAAACATTTATTAATATATTGAGTCAACATAAGAACATCTCAAGGGGGGTCCTAAAAGGTACCTAGATGGTGAGCCAACAATCAATGCTAGGACCACCTTTTTTAATTCTCAACAAATACAGTACAGAGATGTTACAATGAATTCTTTCTAGTTAAACTATATATCAATCTGCTCAGAGTATGCTACCTGCATATCAGACTGCATTATCCATCTGACAGGTGTCCTTTTATATAGAGCAACTTTTACAGACTCCAACTTTTTGTACGTTTTGCAACTTTAAATTAGAAGTCACTCTAGCTTTTACACAACTAAACTACAATCATCTTAAGGTAGGGTAGGAAATACAATTTTTAGCATTTCCTCTTATATTAAAACCAATCTGTTTACCCAAGGAAAAAAATTGCTTTCACCACTATTGATGTGTAAAATTCCAGCACTACCAGTTGAGCCGCACTATACAAGTCATCTATTCCTCGCCAACAAGCCATACTACACTACGGGTGCTGTGTGAGTTTATCTTCTATTCCCCTTCTTCCATTGTTTTTATTTTTATAAATGCTACTGTAACTGCCGATCACTCTACTTATTGCACTTGAAAGTTCTGTTTCTTTACAAATTGTTCTGACCATTTTGTATAAAACCATACAAATTTAGGGCCGCTGAGTGAGTAGCACTTCTGCCTTGCAGCACTGGGGTCCTGGTTTCAAATCCCACCCAGGTAAACATCTGCAAAGAGTTTGTATGTTCTCTTCGTGTTTGCGTGGGTTTCCTCCGGGTACTCCGGTTTCCTCCCACACTCCAAAACATACTGTTAGGTTCTTTAGATTGTGAGCCCTATGGGGACCAATTTGACTAGCTTTGTGTAGCACTGCGTAATGTGTGTGGGCTATATAAATAAAGAATTATTATTATTAGTATTATTATTATTAAAAGCTGGTGACTTGGTGACTGTATTCCTTTAACCGATTCTAGCATGGAGTTTAGACAGTCCAATAAGCATAATTTGTGACATAACTAATGGAGCAGCTTACTTTAGAGAAAAAAAAACTCCTATTGAATTATTAGAGTGCCATCTATTAACCTCTTGCCACTCCTCGATATCTCTCCATGCTGTAATAGTACATCAGAACTGAACCGTTACTGGTGGACAGAGCCTGTTCCATTCCTGGTGTTAACCATTTAAATTCCACAGTTAAGGCGACCGTGGAGACCCTGCTCAAACACATTACTGACAAAATGGAACCATTCTAAATTTCACATCCATTTTGTTATAAATACTATGAAGATTTAAAAGGGTTAATCTTCCCAAAAATCTGTTTTTGGACATCTGAGGGTACAGATTTGAAAATGGAGATATATACAGGGAGTTTCTAATATTATATATTTCAAATCTCATTAAAAACAATAATGATCTCCTCTCCATGAAAGTCAATTATAATCAATATAGTTTATTTAAGAAGCAATGGAGTTCACATACAAAAATATGAAAGATCGAGACTATCAATTATAACAAATCAGTATCAGAATTGGCCACGCAGGGCCTAAACAGAGTAATCGATCGGAAAGTGTCCGTCCGGCAAAGTGACTACATCACGTTCCAATGTTAGTGGACAGAGTCAGTTTGACATGTTAGAGTCCCAGTAAGATATATTCATTGCATGAGCAAAAATATGAGTATGTGAACTATAACACAATTAGGGTGACCCCTGGATGAAGCCGCATTATGGCGGCGAAACGGCCGGAGTTGAAAAGTAGATCCCTTGAACCGGATTTCCCCTCTATCTCTGGCACCGTTCATTATGGATTCCTTAAGCTGGTACCGGTGCACTCTGCAAATGATGTCTCGTGGCCTGTTGGGGTCCATTGACCTAGGGCCAAGGGATCTGTGGGCCCGGTCCAGTTCTACTGGGGAGTCCGCTGGGGCCTCGAGGACCACATTGAAGAGTTCTTGCAAAGTGGGATGGATCTCGGCTGCTTCAATGGACTCCGGAAGCCCTCTGACCCTAATGTTGTTGCGCCGTCCACGGTTTTCCAGGTCATCCAAATGATTCGATAATTGAAGATGAGAAGACTGAGTGGACAACTGTGCTGAATGGGCTGCGAGCTGGTCTTGTATATTACGCTGGGAAGACTCGACCGTTGAAACCCTCTCTTCTATGTGATGCACTTTGTCCCTAATTGCAGACAGTTCAGTACTGTAGGATTGCTCTAGTCTGGAGACGTACGCCTCCATATCCTCTCTCGTAGGGATGGCACGAATATGAGCTCTCAGGGCCCTGGGGTCTGCCAGTGCTTCCATGTCTAAAGATATTTTTGCAGGGTATACAGAGTCAGTGGTTACATGGAGCCTGTTATCTTCAGGATGTGAGCTCTGTGAGTAAGGATCAGATAATGGGCTCTGATGATGCAATGGAGAGAGGTGCTGTGAAGGCTGGAGGGCCTCATCTTGTAATGAACTCGTAGGCCACGCTATAGCGTGCGGATTTAGCCCAGGTGTATCGGAGGGAAAAGGGGAAGGCCTGCTCCTCAGGCTCCTTCCTTGTGTGCGATGTAGGAGCTGAACCTTGGTACTGTCTCCAGGTGTGCTGTGGGTGACATGGCCACTTACTGTGCTTGTGCCTGATGTCCCAGGTAGGTGCCTCGAGGGGTGCAGAACACTCACTGTCGCATCTCCAGATCGTGGCATGTGGGCTGATGGTGCGGGGCTGCCAGATGGGTCGCAGCTAACCCGTGCGCTGCCACGTTCCTCTCCCGCGGCCGCTATCTTGGATCCGCCACGTGGGGGACTCGGTGTTTGGACGGGCTGCAGTGGTGCGTTCCGCGGTCCCTCACTGGAGTGTCAATGATGGACCTGCTCGAGCCAGGAGTCAATATGGTGGAGGTCCCAGGAACTCTGTGCGGGGCCGGCAGGGACAGATCGATGAGGTCCGCAGCTTCGGCCGGGTGCAGGCTCCATCCCACGTGCCGCTTGCAGGTAGGACGTGATGGGGTTTCGGGCGGCGGAGCGGGTTGAAGGGGTAGAGGTGACCCCAGCTCCTCTGCGTTTCTTAGCACCCATGCAGGTGGGATTTTGGGGGCAAAATAGTTGTTTTATGGCCGATTCTCCAGGCCCGACACGGGAGCTCAGGAGGAAAGCAGCCTCATGCTTCCATGGCCAAACCATGCCCCCCATGAAAGTCAATTATGAACATACAGAAAACTGATGTTAGATTTGTAAGATTGAAAGCCATATGACATCAAAATAAAACATTAAGACATTTTAAAAATGATGAAAACATACAGCAGGCAGAAGGGAAATGTTAGCAAGTAACTAATTTGGGTGGTAAAGCCACCTGTCTAAAAACAAGATATTTTCGTATTTGAAACGGCAATTTTTTTTTTTTTTTAAATACACCATTCTAAAAAAAATAAATTAATCCAAAACTTCGCAGCAAAAACTTACCAGGAACGTTAAGTATAACATGTGATGGAGGGGGAAAAAACCCACAAAATCCCTTAAGTTAAAGTGCTCAAAAGTTATAACCAACAGGTCAAGCCAAAGACTTGTGGAGGCAATGGTGAACTACAGAACTCTTGTTTTTGGCGGTGCCAGGCAGTAGGCCAGCACATGGTAAGATAGGAATCTCCATGTTTCGTCAGTACTGAAGTGTTAGAGTATGTATTTATGCAGTTAAATTTACAATCCCATTCAATAAAACGGAGATCAGTTGTACCCAAAACCGTAAATTGCAGACTGCGAATTTGCCTGTGTGCCAGATTATGGTCGTGAACCAGAAGATGACAATCTTTGGATAATCCCTTACAGTTCCGTGATAAAGTTTAAGATTATATCTAGTGACTTTCACAAAACAAAATATGGAAATGGAGTTTTCAGTTTTAAAGCATAAATTTTAAAATGTAAGGTTATTTGCCATCTACAAAAACAGTTTTTAACTAAAAAATAAATAACAGGAGAGAGAAGAAATGGTGACAGACATGAGCCTATACACTGAAGATTTGGAGATGCTATAGTAAAACTAAATACATTCAATTCTATATGTTTGCAGAGTGCAAATGCTTGTGCCTCAAAGGGGTTTTCCCAATTCAGCAAATAAACATTATTGTTTGTTTAATGAAAAGTTATACAATTTAGCAATATACTTTCTGGATCAATTCCTCACGTTTTTCTAGATCTCTGCTTGCTTTCATTCTATAGAAAAGTTCTAGGTTTACTTCCAGTGCACAAAAATCTGACCATGGTCACAAAGGTTCATGGCTTATTATAACCCACAACTCTGATTACTCTGTATGATACCAACGATCAGAGCACTATTGTGACCATGGTCAGATTTCTATCCACTGCAAGTATATAGCTTATGGTATGTGTATAACAGAGCACATCTTCTACAGTAAACAGCATCAAATTGGGAGCTCAGATGAGAAATATCAGGGAAGAGAGAGGAGACAGCACAATGACATGACTAGGGATTTCTCATCTCCAATTCCTGCTTGTACTTCCCCCAAATGGTATGCAGCTACTGGGACAAAATTGTGTAAGTGTATAAATGCATATATCAGTGCATACATTTGTGCATGTGTGTGTATATGTGTGTTTGTGCAAGAGTGTACAAATGTGGCAATATACAAATATGTTTATTTTCTGTGGTGATGGGGAAGGCCGCCTCTCCTAGTGACGCCCCTACATATCCACACACACACTACAGTATATCAAGGGTTACCATTTGACTTTTCCTCAAAGAATGCAGAAAGGCTTGGTACTGGCTTATACATGTTCTATTTTTTTCTAGTTCAGTTGCAATATTTAATACTTTGCTGTGGACATTTTTTTATGTGGCATAATAATTTTAAGGAACTTAATTGATGACTCGCAGAAACAGGACTGATAAATGTTGGAATGGTTCAGATATGCAAGACAACTCAGCAGCATAAAGCTTAGAGGTTGTTGACACCAAACGGCCCCTGGTGTACACATACAGGTTCCATTTACTACAGAGGTATGACAAATGGCCTCTGAGGAAAAATTCAGTAGAAAACTTGTCAAGTCATGATAGGATGAGGGTGAGAATGAGCCAGTGTGGCCAAATAAAAATATTTTTTTGAGACGAGAGTCATGATGTGTATTATAATTTTAGCATTAAAATCTACAAATAACCTATTCCTTTCAATCCAAAAACTTTATCCGTAGGCATTATGGTTTGAATAAAGACTACAAATATAACTAGAAATGGGCACATTAACATGTAGCGAATATAAAAAGTACACACACCTTGGTATTTATTACACGTAAAACAAAACGCCGCATTTAAAAACCGAAAAAGTGTCGCTTGGGGAGCGCTTACCTTCACTTGGTCCGAGGTGGTGAATTCCGGCGCGATGAGATGACTTTCAGCGCAGCAGCGCCACCTGGTGGACGGCGGAAGAACTACATTCATAAATCCCGGCCGGACCCGAATGCAGAGCAGAGAACGCGCCGCTGGATCGCGACTGGACCGGGTAAGTAAATGTGCCCCTATATGTTTGCAGAATGCAAATGCTTGTGCCTCAAAAGGGTTTTCTCAATTCAGCAAATAAACGTTATTGTTTGTTTAATGAAAAGTTGTACAATTTAGCAATATACTTTCTGGATCAATTCCTCACGGTTTTCTAGATGTCGGCTTGCTTTCATTCTATAGAAACGTTCTAGGTTTACTTCCAGTGCACAAAGGTGGTCACAAAGGTTCATGGCTCATTATAACCCACAACTCTGATTACTCTGTATGATACCAACGATCAGAGCACCATTGTGACCATGGTCAGATTTCTGTCCACTGCAAGTATATAACCTACGGTATGTATATAACAGTGCACATGTTCTACAGTAAACAGCATCAAAATCGGCAGCTCAGATGAGAAATATCAGGGAAGAGAGAGGAGACAGCACAATGACAGGACTAGGGATTTCTCATCTCCAATTCCTGCTTTTCACTTCCCCCATATGGTCTGCAGCTACTGGGACAAAACTGTGTAAGTGTATAAATGCATATATCAGTGCATAAATTTGTGCATGTGTGTGTATGTGTGTTTGTGCAAGAGTGTACAAATGTGTCAATATACAAATATGTTTATTTTCTGTGGTGATGGGGAAGGCCGCCTCTCCTAGTTACACACACACACATACACACACACACACACACACACACACATATATATATCAAGGGTTACCATTTTACTTTTCCCCCAAAGAATGCAGAAAGGCTTGGTACTGGCTTATACATGTTCTATTTTTTTCTAGTTCAGTTGCAATATTGAATGCTTTGCTGTGGACATTTTTTTATGTGGCATAATTTTAAGGAACTTAATTGATAATTCGCAGAAACAGGACTGATAAATGTTGGAATGGTTCAGATATGCAAGACAACTCAGCAGCATAAAGCTTGGAGGTTGTTGACACCAAACGGCCCCTGGTGTACACATACAGGTTCCATTTACTACAGAGGAATGACAAATGGCCTCTGAGGAAAAATTCTGTGGAAAACTTGTCAAGTCATGATAGGTGAAGGGTGAGAATGAGCCAGTGTGGCTAAATAAAAATATTTTTTTTGAGACGAGAGTCATGATGTGTATTATAATTTTAGCATTAAAATCTACAAATAACCTATTCCTTTCAATCCAAAAACTTTATCTGTATGCGTTATGGTTTGAATAAAGAGGACTACAAATATAACTAGAAATGGGCACATTAACATGCAGCGAATATAAAAAGTACACACACCTTGGTTTTTGATACACATAAAACAAAAAACATTTAATATCAAACAAATTATTTAGAGGTGGGGGGGAATTAGTATAATACACCCTCTTAACTGGGAATGTCGTTGTGTCCCTAATTAGCATATCACACAGTGGAGGAATTTATCATCAATGTCTGTCACGGGTGCTCCTACAACCCATCTCCCGGGTCGCAGGCGCACCTGTGCCCCTCTTCGCTGTTCCGGGTCCCACCCACCCCACGATCGAGCGATGACTCGGCCTCGCCTTCAAAAAATTAAAAGGGCCAGCGCACCGATAATTGGAGCTGGTCGGCCAGGCATACTACTTAAATTTCTAGCCCCTTCCTGTGCCCCTTGCCGGATCTTTGTGCCTCACAGCCTTAGAGAAACCTCCCTAGCGGTTATCCTGCGTTGCTGTGTCTCCTGCGTTCCAGCTCCTGAGTTCCTGTGTCCTGCTTTCCTGTGTGCCTGTATTCCCGTTCCCATCTGCCTGGACCGCATAGGGGCAACAAAAGAAAAAATGGAAGGGGGAAAACAAAGGAGGAAGGAGGAGGGAGGAGGGAAGGGAAAGACTGGGGGACGCGGGGGAGAGGAGTTACATCGTTCAAAGGCTTTTTTGTCCCATCACCTGCGGTTTACACATATTTTCTAATCACCCCTGAAAACAAAGTGGTTTGGGGGGAGTTTTCGCCACTTCTTTGTATTTACTCTGTAATGCAGCATGATATCGGAGACCTGTTTGTCACTGCCTGCCAGACGACACACAGAACACACTTGTGTGTCAAATGTCATTGGTTCTAAGGCATTTTAAAAAAGTTATACATCCCTGAACACCGCGTTAATGAAACTCTCGCCGATTCGTCCGTTTGGTTCGGCCGATTTAGCCTGGAGTAGTTCGCGGGAGACCTTACACCCGGGCGCGGTAAATACTCCGCCATTGTAGATGAGGCTCTCCCCAGGAACAAGTGAAACCCATCACAAGATAGCCTTACTGGCTGATCGGCGGAACCCTCCACAGATCCTGAAACAGGGGTCGTCTGATCCCCGCCGTCTGTCACCAAGCCGAGAACGCTGCACGTGCCCATTCTTCCCATTAATCTCTGCCAGAGAGCTGCGCTCCATAGAGATTATGGAGCAGACAGTCATCGCGGCCGTCTGCGCCATAGTCCGACGGTAGCGTTGCTGTCACGGTCTGTGGGTGCTCTAGCACGAGACCCCACTGATCAGCACATATGCCTAAAAGAACAAATCGATCAGATTTTGGTCCAAGTTGATTGGAAGCATCCAGGGTAGAATTGAGAGGTCCTGAAGAAGAGGATTCACCACGCAAATCTTTGACTTGGCTGCATACGCATTCTAACTGAACTTCAAAAGCTTTTTTTGGAGGTGCTACACTCCTCATGATGCCTTGATTGTCTGTATGTGATAAAACTCTGACAAACCCATCAAACCAGAGGGCAACAGGAGCATGGAAAAATATAGGTATGTTGCATTGCACGTCCTACTGATTTTCCTTTTTCTACATCTTCCACTCTTCATAGTAACCGGATGTTTGTGAACACAGGTTCGTGTATCCTGTACACAAACGTGAGTTGCTTCACTAAAACAGATGTGCTATTGTAAAAAAACTGAACTGAAAAAAGGGGAAGGGTGTGGGGGGTGTGTAAGTCCTCTTCTCATCTCCCACCCTGCGCATGGGCACAATGTCACACATTGTGGGATACGCCTAGTAAAAAGAATTATCATATGCATGACAGGGTTTCAACAAAAATGAACGATTCTTTACATACAGTGGATAAGGCCACACACCTCTCCAATGGCTAGACAAAAAATATTTCAAAATGTTTCCACCTCGATGTCACCTATAATGAACAAGAGTGCTTCGCAAGACGAGGTGGGCACAGATTGCAAAGACTAATATGTGATGTTGATAATTACACAAAGACCTTTTTAGTCTCCCTAACTGAAAGATTTCATCTCAATTTGCAGGGCATCTCCTTTGAAAATTTTAATTGCATTTAAATCTGTGCTCCCTTTGATCTTTTTTGCTGAACCTTTCTTTTTGTTTATGATCTATGATGGATCTTTTTATTGTACTAAAGACCTAAATTTCCCCCCCTCCTTGAGTAAAGTCCTGCATTACAGCCCTAAAGCAGAATGCCTCCTCCATCTCACTTTATAAATGTTTTTTGGTTTGGGCAGTAGTGGCTTTATTCCAAAAAACCCCTTTGACTACCATCAAGTGACAATTTATGCTTCCTGAGGTACAAGATCTTCCCTATTCCCTATCAGTCCCTCCATCCCAGTCTGTGATTCTACAGAAGTTTTTGTCTCTGCTCTTCTTGCTGCTCCCTTCCCCCGTCTTGTCATGGGCAGTGTCAGCTCTGTCCTCATAAGCTATTAACCCTTAGTGCTCACGCAGCACAGGCTATAGACTGAATGTAACTGGGTTACTTATGATTTTTACCACTTATTACATGTTCCCTGCTCCTGCATGTGATGGAAGCCACCAGTCTTGTCACTATATACATCCTGTATGTGCATTGTGCAGTGTTCACTGACTTGTGGGAAACTAAATGGATTTAATGCTAAATTACTTTGAGAACACATGGAATCATGGGATCTGTGGGCAAGCTAACTGACCTCAGCCTGAGGGCATAGATTGACAAACAGTAGGCATCGTTCTCTTTGTTTTCAAAGGGGGAATCACATATAATAATTTGCTAAAATCACTATAGCTTTACAGTTAAGCTTTAAAGCCACTTAGTGCTTTATTGCATATTTTACAATAGTCTGTAATCTTCAGAGAAAGTGCTGGCATCCCTACAGTGTTTGTTCAATGCTGCATTTTCTAAATGAACATATACATACAAGAGTGATTCTCTTCTCGAACATAGAGATCTGTATTAGAATTCGTTTTCTGTTCAATTAAAGTATTAGAATTCTTTTTGCACATCTTAAACCCACCCTAGATATAGCTTCAAGTTTTCTCTACAGGGTCATTACTTGTGTCGACGATTTTGACAGAAAGCATCCACAAAGTGGTGTGTTCCAAGACCGTAATGGTAATCCACCAGTCTTCCTGCATTCTTTACTAATTAGGAGGTACAGGAGGAACTTTGTGGCCACACTGGTTATAGTATAGTGTAAATCTGCAAATGTGCTTTTTTTTAGATGAGACATGAACCAGTTTTTGTAAACTTTTGTTCTAAAACCCTGGAAAAAAAAACCAGAGATGTGGTTTTGTTTTGGATTTTTCTCCACTTCTTTTATTTGTACAATCTTGGAAATGTCATCTGAGGATATGGTCAGTGAATGAAATGTTGTTTTGCAAGCTTGCCTTTCTACAACATAAGAAAAAACACTTTTGTATCAGAAATTGTAATAATGGTTCTAGGGGGCCTTTTATAAATATATTATAATATCCGTATGACACCTCTTTAATGTAGAACTTCGCCGAAGTCGTCCTTTTGGTTCTGCTATTGTGAATCCTTTATTAGGTTCTGCTGGGGGAGAGACCTGATACATCAGAGGTCTCTGGTAAAAAATTACTCCTCTTTTAGGGGGTTTCCCCATGAACTAAAGTTAGACCCTATAGACAAGATATGGCCTTACTTGCTGATCAGTGCTGAGACCCCCACAGATCATGAAAACGAGGGGTCTGTCTGATCCCCTGCCGCTCTGTCATCCCAATAGAGAGACAGCTGCACGTGACCATTCTGCTCCATTAATCTCTGCCAGAGAGCTGCGCTCCATAGAGATTAATTGAGCAGAGCAGTCATGCGCGGCCGTCTGCTCCATTAGTCCGACGGAGCGGCGTTTTCACGATCTGTGGGGGTCTCAGCACTGAGACTCCCACTGATCAGCAAATTAGGCCCTAGAAACCCAGAAAATCAGTCAGGATTTTGTCCAGAAGTTGATTGAGAGCATTCCAGGGAGAATTGTAGAGGTCCTGAAGAAGAAGAGTCAGCACTGCAAATATTGACTTGCTGCATTAACGCATTCTAACTAACTGTCAATAAAAGCTTTTGTTACTCTTAACATGATTGCACTTGTATTTCTGTATGTGATAAAAACATCTGACAAACACACATAAAAACCAGAGGGCAACAGATCATGTGAAAATATAATAGTTGTGTCATTCTCAAAACTTAAACCCACCCTAGATATAGCTTCAAGTTTTCTCTACAGGGTCATTACTTGTGTCGACGATTTTGACAGAAAGCATCCACAAAGTGGTGTGTTCCAAGACCGTAATGGTAATCCACCAGTCTTCCTGCATTCTTTACTAATTAGGAGGTACAGGAGGAACTTTGTGGCCACACTGGTTATAGTATAGTGTAAATCTGCAAATGTGCTTTTTTTTAGATGAGACATGAACCAGTTTTTGTAAACTTTTGTTCTAAAACCCTGGAAAAAAAAACCAGAGATGTGGTTTTGTTTTGGATTTTTCTCCACTTCTTTTATTTGTACAATCTTGGAAATGTCATCTGAGGATATGGTCAGTGAATGAAATGTTGTTTTGCAAACTTTCCTTTCTACAACATAAGACAAAACACTTTTGTTTCAGAAATTGTAATAATGGTTCTAGGGGGCCTTTTATAAATATATTATCCGTATGACACCTCTTTAATGTAGAACTTCGCCGTACTTGAGGACCTGAAGAAGTCCTTTGGGTTCTCCTATTGTGAATTCTTTATTAGGTTCTGCTGGGGGAGAGACCTGATACAACAGAGGTCTCTGGTGTAAAATTACTCCTCTTTGAGGGGTTTTCCCATGAACTAAAGTTAGACTCCATAAACAAGATATGGCCTTACATGCTGATCAGTGCTGAGACCCCCACAGATCACGAAAACGAGGGCTCTGTCAGATCCCCCGCCACTCTGTCATGCTAATAGAGACAGCCGCACATGACCATTCTGCTCCATTAATCTCTGCCAGAGAGCTGCGCTCCATAGAGATTAATTGAGCAGAGCAGTCATGCGCGGCCGTCTGCTCCATTAGTCCGACGGAGCTGCATTTTCACGATCTGTGGGGGTCTCTGCACTGAGACCCCCACTGATCAGCAAGTTAGGCCCTAGAAACACAAAAAATCTGTCAGGATTTGGTCCAGAAGTTGATTGAGAGCATGCCAGGGTGAATTGCAGAGGTCCTGAAGAAGAAGGGTCAGCACTGCAAATCTTGACTTGCTGCATTAACTCATTCTAACTGTCAATAAAAGCTTTTGTTACTGATAATATGATTGCACTTGTATTTCTGTATGTGATAAAAACATCTGACAAACACACATAAAACCAGAGGGCAATAGATCATGTGAAAATATAATATTTGTGTCATTCTCTTTTTGTCTCCTCTTATATGTAACCCAGAACAAACATTTGATTTGTTATCACTGTTAAAACAGATGTGCTTATTGTTTAATATTATAAAAACTGGAAACTGAAAAAATTGGAAGGTGTGTGTGTGTGTGAGTCCTCTTCTCAATCTCCCACCCTGCGTCATGTCACAATTTCACAAGCAATTTTTGTTTGAACTGCCCTCCGATGTTAAAGAATTATTCATATGCATGACAAAGGTTTCCACAAAAATGACAGGTTACTTTTAACATACAGTGGATATAAGGTCCACACACCCCTCTCAAAATGGCTAGTACAAAAAGAATATTTTCCAAAATGTCCACTCTCGATGTCACCTATAATTGAACAGAGTGCTTTCGCAAGACAGGGTGGGCACAGATTGCAAAGACTAAATATGTGATGTTGATAAATTACACAAAAAGACCTTATTTAGTCTCCTAACTGAAAGATTTTCATCTCAGATTGCCAGGGCATCTCCTTTGAAAAATTTTAATTGCATTTAAATCTGTGCTCCAACTTTGATCTTGTTTTGCTGAAGCCTTTCTTTTTGTTTATGATCTATGATTTGGATCTTTTATTTTGTACTAAAAGGCTAAATTTCCCCCCTCCTTGAGTAAAGTCCTGCATTACAGCCCTAAAGCAGAATGCCCTCATCCATCTCACTTTATAATGATTTTTATTTTTGGTGTTGGGCAGTAGTGGCTTTATTCCAAACAAACCCCTTTGACCCTAATCAGATCCAGTCAAGTGACAATTTATGCGGTCCAGGCAGATGGGAACAGGAACACAGGCACACAGGAAAGCAGGACACAGGAACTCAGGAGCAGGAACACATGGGAGCATGAACGGAGGATATACGGGAACACAAAGGAACACAGGAGACACAGCAGCGGAGGATAACCGCTAGGGAGGTTTTTCTAAGGCTATGAGGCACAAAGATCCGGCAGGGGTCACAGGAAGGGGCTGCAAATTTAAGCAGTATGGCTGGCCGACCAGCGCCGGAGTCTTCGCTCGATCGTGGGGTGAGTGGGACCCGGAACATCGAAGAGGGGCACAGGTGCGCCTGCGACAGACATTGATAAATTCCCCCACTATGTGATATGCTAATTAGGAACACAACGACATTCCCAGTTAAGTGTTATTTCAAAATAAAAACCTCCAACATTTGTAGGTTATAATTGTATCTCAGCAGATACAGGACTAGTAAGTCTGGATAGACCTTACAACGTTTTGTGCTTTTTCATTCTTTTCGTCAAAGAATCTAACCATCAAATGCAAGCAAGGATAACCAGGGGCACTTACTCCAGTAAGATTTCAAGTACTGTGACAGTGTTATCTTCTTTGTATTTGTTATCCATCGCCGTCTTCCATTCGAAACTACTAAAATTATTGATAATGAGTCTGAGGTGGGCGTTTTCAGAGCTGTTTAATGAGTTAGCGTCACAGGCTGTGTAGATGAGCAGAACAGGTCTTCCCCCCTCCCCCCCTCTCCTCTCACTCCTTTAGCCTCCTTTCTCGCCCTGTGTAATTTAAGCAGCGTAGGAAGTGCGATTGGGAGGGAAGGCATCACTGAAATGCTCTGGAAAACACCACCAGGGGCCCTCAGGCTCATTAGCATAATCAAAAAAGTCTTTTTTTAGAAGAGGAAGGAGCACGAATAAATATAAAAGATTACACAGTCAAAGGTGCCTGGAGGTCTATGAGTAAGTGCCCGGGTTTATCACGATGGATTTCAATGGTAGATTTTCTTTAAAAAGATTGTGTATTTGTAGAAAACTCAAACACTGCATTTGTGCACTGGAATTTAGAAATCATGTAATACTGAAGGCATGGGTGTTTCTGATCTCATAAATAGACTACAATAGGCTGACTTTGGTTTATCTTAACAATTATCAATTATTAGTTTTAAATAAAATAATAAAAAAGAAGAAGAAAAGGTTAGTACACAGAGAAATGTCTTGCTCCTCTAGCAAAAATGGTTGTCTGATTTTAGCTAGTACATCAGAAGAGGAACATGAATGTACATGGAACCCTATACACATGACAGGTTCACTTGTCATACATATGCTCACTGTAGCCCAGTGATTTATGCTGATAGTTTTTATTGTTACAATCCCAGACAGGCTGTCAGGGCTGTACAATCAATCTATCTTGGTTTAAGTGTTAATGTCTGTCTGATTCAGTAACGAACAAGTATAATACCATCCCTGAAACATTAATGAGCTAGAGCTTTTACTCTAAAGATCTGCTAACAGCTTCTCAACAGGACTGAGCATAAAAAATACAATAAATGATTGTTGCTTACACACAACAATTGGTTGTTCATAGCTCTGGATTCCTTCATCCATCAGAGCTATAACTTCACTAGGGGCTCTGGCCACAATCGGCAACCTCAGGTCAACTGACATCATCCAGCCATCTGCGCCGTCACATGAATTAAAGGCTGCAGCTCTCTCTTTCTTCCAATGTCTCTACCTCCAAAGATGATACGTTTGGGTTTTCTGAATATAAGCTTTTCTGGTCATTTTCTTCCCAGGAATCTCTCTACTTTAACAAGAAAGACTGAGCAAAAGAACCGCACAACCCTGCACACCCTGAAGCCCCCAACTAGGTCTGAGGTTATCTAATTCTCTGGTTTTGTGTCTTTAGCCAAAGGAATAGGAAACAACCTGCACACCAATAAATAAGTTTAACTATACATACGGAACAGATTGGGTACCACACTTAGGTAAAATTTTTTGCCACACATGGAAAAAGAAATGTTCTGAGGGGATTGGAGAATTGAACACACAATTACAGCTTTAGTATTTCCAGTCACCCCTTTAACCACGCCTTGAAGGAACCAACCACCACTGATTCTACTATCAAGCTTGCTCTCTGTGTATGCAGCTGTGTAGCAACACAGCTCTGGCTACTCCACGTCCCCGTTTTTACACCTTTGAGATCCTCATAGTAATTAAACAAATGGAAGTGTAATTCAAAGGTCTAATTTTTGTTGCATTGTGTTTCATTGAGCTGTAAATTTACACATTTAAAAAAGACAAAAAAAATAAGAAACCCAAGTACAAAAGGCACCCTACAGTGGAAATTACTTGTGTGGTGCAAGCGAGGAGGCAGAAAGGAAAAGAGCCATGCAGTTTGGCCCTACGAGACCAACTACATGGCTCCTCCTTCCTTTCTGCGCTCAAGTGGCGTAAGAGTTTTTATTTGGTTTCATGGCCGCACTTTTGTGAAGCTAGAAAGTGTTGGTTTTTTAATTAATGTTGCCAGTGTCTTATTTTTGCGAAGAAGATGCATTTTTTTATGATACTATTTTAGATGGAGGTATTGCCCTATTGAAAATTTTAACTGTTATATAATCAAAAATTGATTTTTGTCAATGTTGGTGTTCACCACAACTCAAAGTTATAGGTTATCTTTATTATATAGGATTTAGTAAGATTATGGCAATAACAATTTCAGATAATTTCCTACATTTCACAAATTTTGGAGAATAAAAATGTAATGTCTGGAAAACCATATTTGTTCATTGCCATTTTCAAAAGTATTAGTAAATTGGCAAAAAGTGGTTATTCATTGATTTGGGCGCTATTCTCCATCAGTCCCAGGTGCCCTGGCAGCTTGCCTTCAGCATCGTGCCAGAACCCTTTGTGGGCATTGTACAGGATGCATTTATATGTATCATAACGTCCTGGTGTAATAAGGGGTTAAAAGTACATGGGAGGGCAGTTACGTCATTTGGAAAAACGCTGACATCGACAGTACCTGGCTGCTGCCAATAATGCTCACTCGTCCTCAGTGTGAGAGGGAAGGTAAAGGGGGCTGCACTCCACTGTTTAACCAAAAGTGGGATAGATAAGGCCTCTGTCTATTGATCTACCTCCCCTCACTATCACTTTCAACTGAAGGCTGCAATAAGATGTGAACATAACCCAAGTTCTCACGTGCTTCCAGTGAATAGCTGCATGGGCATGCATTGAAGACCCCGGTAGTGTAAAAAAAAAGAGTATGTCTTCATACTTTCTGTGACCAGGGAATTTGATTTCATACTTTCTTACAAAACCTCTACAATCTCCAGTATGAAATATCATACATATAATAATAATATATCTGTTGTATATATGTCGTGTTATAAAGCCATACCTTTAAACCAGTCAAAGAAAAGAAAATTATTGCTTTGTGGATGCTAGGTAATGTTTTCCCCTTCACATGTTTCTAGTTAATATTATTCATTCAGCTGAAAAAAAATCCTCTCCACCATTATTTTCTTGCATCCAGATGTCAGTTTTCTTGCTCTTGCCTACGGTAAAACAGCTGAATTTCCTTTTTTAAAATAATAAATATAACATACCATTGAGCTTGTAGAGAATATCTCGTGTGCAAGTGGTCCGTACCTTCCAGTAATGAAAGTCCACCTAGATTTTTCATAGAATCTACTAATGCACTTTAAAGTGTTTGTATACTTTGTAGTCGAAAAGAACGGTGCATATCATAAATTTGATTTGAGTAACAGAATAGTCTTCAGGGGTTTTATATTTTTGGCCGGCTGTTTATTATCTATTTTACAAGTCAAACTCCATAATTACAACACTCTCAAGCTTTGCCACAATGACACAAGGAAGACGACCTACAGAACTACCTACACTTATCAAAGAAACCAATCAGTCCTGATCTCACCTGGGGCCTGGATATTGTTCCATAAACGTGTGATCACCAGATGCACTCCTCTATGTTCTTCTCTCCCCCGAAGGCACTTCTTTGGTTTACAGCACTGCATTTTCTGTGAGTTTTTTTCATTGACCTTGAAACCTCTGTTGCAGCTTCAGTAGCTATGATTTCTGCCCCCCTCCCTGGTTGATACTTTCTTGTTCCTCTCTGAGTCTAGCCTTCTTAGACGATGATGTGGGTATGCTGAAGGCTGTAATGGAAGATACTGCTGGTCAGATTAGAATGTCTGGTGTGGATAAGATAAAACAGCTTGTATATAAACGCCGCTTTCACCCTTAATAAATAGCAACAAAATGGTCATTTTTTTGTGGCTGCTGATGTGTTAGAATTTATTATGTTAAGACCCAGTTTGATTTCAGAGACTGTCCTAAGCCTCTATCAAACTTTTTCAAGTTCTAAAAAGGTTGGATGAATAACTTTGGGACTTGCTATGACATAAGGTGAGCATGAATACAACCAAAGTAAATTGCATCAGACAATAGAGTGCTGACACATAGCACAGAATTTTTAAAAAAGGTGTACAAATATTAATAAAAAAGATTTTATTTTGCTTACTATTTGTGTTTTTAAAATCAAAGCAAGTATGGGTAAACAGGGGCACTGGTAGGAGCACATGTAGATCCAGGCACTGTGACTTTGGTGATCTTCTTATATTTGTTTATCCATGGTCTCCTTCCTGTAATGTCAACTTCAAGATAATGCTAATGAACTGGAAAGGATTATGGGGTGTTACAATAGCCCTCTGTGCTGCACCTCTAACCATGCTGCATGTCTGTCTCTACCTGCCCCTACCTGATGTAATCTCACTGCACCGCAGGAAGTTTTAGCACCCTGGGGGGTGCTCCATGCACACCACTACAGCCTTAAAGCTGGCACACGAGGGGGATCTAGTACCATTCCCCGGAGCCATTTAGGCTTATAAGCAGCATTGGATAAGGTAGGCAGTAGAGATGAGGGTCCCATGGCCAACCCAAACCAATCACTAAATTTTAAATGGATAAAAAACCCATAAATTTTGTACTCTGTTCTTGCTTTCAATACACTGTACACTAGCCATTTCAGGACCTTTGCAGGTGTCCAAATGGTCCTGGAAGCACAGAATGAAGTAGGCAGAAAGGGACGTATCCCCATTCACCAAGAAGCTTGTTCGATATACCATATGTAGGAAGTGAATTCCAGACTTGTAGAGGGTCATAATTCATAAGGCCATGGGAGTCTTAACTTAACACTGCTCATTTAGCTAATTCTAAAGGCTCATTTTAGAAGGATAAACATCTAAGAAGATTACCACAGTCATGGTGCCTTGACACTAAAGGAACACTACACTAATAACTGGATCAATTTGCGCATTAATCAGTTCTTCACAAAAGAAAACATATAGAATGCTAATTTATATCTTACTATCTTCACATCTAGAGAAAGAATGATCCATTACTCATCAACATGATCTGTACCATAATGTCTATTACCCTTACTGAGACGTGTGACACAGATCCTGACTCTTTCCATACAAGTGAGTGTTTAGTGCATTTGCAAGCCTAACACCCACCATTAATACTGGTGGGGATACTGGCATAGATTGCGGGTGTTAACAGTGAATGCTCAGGCAATACTTGGGCACAACCATCTTGGATTTGATTGCCGCCCCCTGTGAAGGCATCAGGGGCCTATAAGTTACTATGACAATCTTGGGTCATACAACGAGGCCTGTTTTTTCCGGAGCTTCACTACGGGTGTGGGTGGCAGGAGCCAGTAAAGTTTGATATGATGGATATTTGCGAACAAAGTAAGCCACACATTTGATAAAAACACCATTGCTATCTACACTATAGGAACCTGTCACCAGTGAAAAAACCCCTCTGGTGACAGGTTCCCTTTAACTCTCAATACAATTCACGATTTGCCATTGTAAAGATGGTGTAATACTCCCCCTACACTGCCATACTCTGTAAGTGGCATAATGGTAGGATCAATCCGAAAAAACTAGGGTTTTACCCCTTAGCACTCCCACCAGAACGGCGCTAAGCGGATGCCGGTTTCGGCTCTGCCACCGGAGCTGAGCCGACATCGGGAGTTGCAGGGTGCTCAGCGGTAATCAACCACTGACATCCCCGAGTAACACCCGTCGGTCTGAGTAGCTCCCTCCTCGCAGTTGTTTAACACGTTAAATGCTGCAGTTGGCGGGACCACGACGGCATTTAACTTGCCTTTGGGGGTCTTTCCCCTAAATCGCACCCCCTGGGCCGTTCGGGGGGCGCTGATCCGTTGCTATGGCAGCCCTGTGGTTATCGATCGGACCACCAGAGCTGCCCTGCAGGCAGTGCCAGTAAGATGGGTGTCTAACACATCTGTAAAGACCCGATGTCAGCCTATGCATGTGTAAGAGGCACAGCTGCTAACACCCTGCATTACAATCAGTTTTTGTTAGAGTATTATCATAACAAGCAATCAGATGATTGCTTGTTCATGTCCCATGGTTTTTCAATTAAAGATAAGTAATAATCAATAAAAAATGTCCATAGCCCCATTACATATAAGAGACATAACGCTAAAAAAAAATGTCTAAATCGTAACACAAACAACACAACAAGCCGTCAACGCACACTCTCGCCAAAAAGTAAAAATGTTATGCCATTCTGAAACGGCGATGGAAAATTATAGATTTTCTCCCACATTAGGGTTTTTTGGCAAATTTATTAAAACATAAGAAAATAATTCAAGTATGGTATCTTCGTAATCATATCGACCCTAGAATGAAGGACTGATTATTAGGCTATACGGTGAACAGGAAAAAAAAAGAAAGTAAAGAACCAGTACAAATTGATGTTTTCTACTCCTGACCTCAAAAAGGGTAATAAATTTTTAACAATAGGGGATACCAAACACAACATTGGTAACACTGAAAGAAGCATCTCTTCCCGCAAAAAAATTGCCATCACATGGCCCCAATAACGAGAAAGCTAAATTTTATACCATAACTATGGAGCCAATGAAGAATTAAAATCCTGGCAGCTGCAGGGCGCTCCCTTCCCCCTACCCCTCGCTATCTGCCCATAAACAAATACGCCACATGTGTGTGGGTCTCTGTACTTGGGAGAATTGCATAACAAATTTTAAAATGGGTTTTCCTCTTTTTTTCCGTGTGGAAATGTGTAAATTTTTCGTCCCAAATTAACGCATAACCGACAAAATTTGACCGTTCTAAATTTTACCTCCATTGTGATTCAATACTATGAAATATCTCAAGGGTTATACAATCTACCTAAAAGCCTTTTCTGATATTTAGTGGTGCAGAGTTTTGATTGGGTTGATTATGTAGTGTGTTTTAATGTAATATTATATATTCAAAATAGTATCATTCAAAAATCAGTATTCTGTTTGTAAGCTACGCAACATCAAATATATTATCCAGACTTTCTAAATCTATCTGCTGCTGGAAACGCAATGATTTCAAAAAGGCCAATATTTCGAAAATTCATAATTTTTCTTAAATAATTGCTTAACTTATAAAACATGTGAGAAAAAAAACCCCCAAAAACAATCTCAGAATCGCTTTGAAAAGTAACAGTGTTCAAAAGTTATATAGCATACAAAGCGACGATAACCATAAAAAAATGGGGATGAGCCTTAAGCTGAAAATGCCTGTGTCCTTAAGGGGTTAAAGTCACCTAGGCAGTCTGAAAAATAGTAAGTAAAAAAAAAATTAAAAGAATTAATTAAACTCTCTCTAGGACTCATAAACAGTCATAAAAATAAGGTTTATCCGCGCTCCAAAATGTCCAATCTATCAAAATACAATTATGGTTATTTTGTGGCATTAAGAGAAACCCATCATGCAAAATCCCCCCTATCTAAATATAGTTTCATAACGCCATAGAAAGATATGCCTCCCTCATTGTTCCTCTACTGCCTGTATTTAGCATGAGGTCCCTAAAGCTGTGGCAATGACCTGTGAAATGAACAATGAGTCATTAACATATCAAGCTGTCCGGCTTATCATGGAGTGGAGGCACAGCCACACCCCCACAGTGCTTGACTGACATCCTGTATAATGGTGTGGGCTGTATAAAATGTTAGCAGACAGTCGGTACTTGTGTAGCTGATGTCTGTGTCCTTGTATATTAGGAGGATCAGTATGTCAGCAGATGCAGCACACACATTAGCAATGCTTTACTATACGTTACACACAGACATAAGCAGGGGGAGGAGAGGGAGGGGGAACAGGAGTGACATCATCGCCTCTCACTGTGACCAGCCTCATTTACATAATAAGAAAAAGATTATAATATTATGTATGAAATAAGATGAGGCTGTTATAGGATCCTTGTCAGCTGCTCCAAAGGTAGTGGACAGGACAAGTGACAAAGCCTTAGGAAGGTGTCCTTTAAGCCTGTAACAGAAAATCGCTCCACAAGTCGAAAATGAATTTTTGTGTTGAAAAATTCACTTTAGTGTGATGGTGCCACTGAAAATGTCTCAAAAGTCCACAAAAAAAAAAAAAAAAAAAAAAAGGGAAACCTACAAATACTCACCTCTGCTCCTTTTCTCTTACTTGATCCTCGACTGTCCGGTTGCAGACTTGGCACGTTGGGATCACCTAGAAAAAAACTTAGCTGCAGGGAGAGGGACAATAGTCCGCACTCTGGGCTGCTAATTATGCTTGCCCTCGCCACCCTCGCATGAAGTCACTACAAAGGAATGGGGAGGTGGTGAGGAATGCATAATTAGCACCTGGAGCAACGACATCTCGTCCAGTTTATTTTGTTTCTTCTAGTGATCCCGTGTGTCAGGACTAGCGACGAAAGCACGGAATCAAGATGAAAGAAGAGGTAGTATATCTAGGTTTTTTTGTCCTTTTGGAGTGGTTGATTTTCTTTAAGATGGCTAAGAAAACAGTCAACACTCACAGCAGAGCTGCAGAATGGTTTAGGATTTCAAAGGGTATTCCCACGAAGACAAAATTCTTAATATACTCAATATAAACAATAACACATTCTCTAATTCACTGTTTATATCACATTTCACAGATATATTCCAACCTGTCTATCAGTCCTGATGTACACAATTTCGGTGCCCTGAATCTTAATCTGAGTTTAGGGTAGGGAGGACTATTGCTCTCTGTTTCGCTGCACTGAGCTGCTTTCTGCACCAAAGACATGTGGAGATAAAGCTACGGGCAGATGAGGTCTTTATAAGGGAATGAGCCATATAGCAGAGAAGTTTATGTTTGGCTGTGATAGTAGAGCAGAGAAGTGTTGTGTAATATGCATCTCATGGATCTCTCATCTCTATGTGTCAGATACATGAATGTTTCGAAGCTAATGAAAAGCGAATAAAACTGTACCTAATAATCTAACACACATTGTGAGCACACATCTCATAGCACAGACAGCATATCATGACGTGATTCCCCCCATGCTGACCAAGAGCTAAAATACAATAAACAGTAAATGTAAAGTAAGGGATTAAAATTATCTTTATTGTGTAATCATCACTAGGGAATCTAATTGAGAATTTACTTTCATGAGGCAACTAACATTTCTCATTCTGTTCCCTAAACACATGTATTTTTTTCATTTACACAAGCTATGTACTAATAACTAAAATATACCCCTTTAAAGCATCTCATCTCTTCTCCCCGTTTATCATCCAGGCCTTTACTTCTGGGTGGTTTCTATCGTAGGTTTTGTGTGGTCAATAGTATATTGTCTTTTCCTTGTTTCCAATCTCATACTCTGGTTGAAACATTTTTACAAAAGGTCCATTGAATTTTCACCATGTCACTGCTGCATGAACACTGCAAATAAAGAATAGAACATTTTTAATATATTGAGTCAACATAAGAACATCTCAAGGGGGGTCCTAAAAGGTACCTAGATGGTGAGCACAATCAATGCTAGGACCACCTTTTTTAATTCTCAACAAATACAGTTACAGAGATGTTACAATGAACTTTCTAGTTAAACTATATATCAATCTGCTCAGAGTATGCTACCTGCATATCAGACTGCATTATCCATCTGCAGTGCCCTTTTATATAGAGCAAACTTTACAGACTCCACTTTTTGTACGTTTTGCAACTTTAAATTAAGTCCTCTAGCTTTTACACACATCTAAACTACAATCATCTTAAGGTAGGTAGGAATACAATTTTTAGCATTTCCTCTTAGTTAAACCAATCTGTTTACCCAAGGAAAAAATTGCTTTCACCACTATTGATGTGTAAAATTCCAGCACTACCAGTTGAGCCGCACTATAACAGTCATCTATTCCTCCAACAAGCCATACTACATACGGGTGCTGTGTGAGTTTATCTTCTATTCCCCTTTCCATTGTTTTTCTTTTTTAAATGCTACTGTAATTGCCGATCACTGCTACTTACTTTGCACTTGAAAGTTCTGTTTCTTTACAAATTTTCTGACCATTTTGTGTAAAACCATAAATTTAGGCCACTGAGTGAGTAGCACTTCTGCCTTGCAGCACTGGGGTCCTGGTTTCAAATCCCACCCAGTCAACATCTGCAAAGATTTGTATGTTCTCTGTGTTCGCGTGGTGTTTCCTCCGGGTATCCCGGTTTCCTCCCACACCCCAAACATACTGTTAGGTTTCTTTAGATGTGAGCCCTATGGGGACCAATTTGACTAGCTTTGTGTAGCACTGCGTAATGTGTGTGGGCTATATAAATAAAGAATTATTATTATTAGTATATTATTATAAAAGCTGGTGACTGGTGACTGATTCCTTTAAACCGATCTAGCATGGAGTTTTTAGACATCCATAAGCATAATTTGTGACATAACTAATGGAGCAGCTTACTTTAGAGAAAAAAAAACTCCTATTGAATTATAGAGTGCCATCTATACCTCTTGCACTCCTCGATATCTCTCCATGCTGTAATAGTACATCAGAACTGAACCGTTACTGGTGGACAGAGCCTGTCCATTCCTGGTGTTAACCATTTAATTCCACAGTAGAGGCGACTGTGAGACCCGGCTCAAACACATTACTGACAAAATGGAACCATTCTAATTTTCACATCCATTTTGTTTAAATACTATAAATTTAAAAGGGTAATCTTCCCAAAAATCTGTTTTGGACATCTGAGGGTACAGATTTGAAAATGATATATATACAGGGAGTTTCTAATATTATATATTTCAAATCTCATTAAAAACAATAATGATCTCCTCTCCATGAAAGTCAATTATAATCATATATGTTTTTATTAAGAAGCAATGGAGTTCACATACAAAAATATGAAAAGATCGAGACTATCATTATCAATCAGTATCAGAATTGGCCACGCAGGGCCTAAACAGAGTAATCGATCGGAAAGTGTCCGTCCGGCAAGTGACTACACACGTTCCAATGTTAGTGGACAGAGTCAGTTTGACATGTATAAGTCCCATAAGATATTCATTGCAGAGCAAAAATGAGTATGTGAACAACACAATTAGGTGACCCTGAGGAAGCCGCATTGGCGGCGAAACGGCCGGAGTTGAAAAGTAGATCCCTTGAACCGGATTTCCCCTCTACTCTGCAAGGTTCATTATGGATTCCTTAAGCTGGTACCGTGCACTCTGCAAATGATGTCTCGGGCCGGTTGGGGTCCATTGACCTAGGGCCAAGGGATCTGTGGGCCCGGTCCAGTTTCTACTGGGGAGTCCGCTGGGGCCTCGGACCACATTGAAGAGTTCTTGCAAAGTGGGATGGATCGGCTGCTTCAATGGACTCCGGAGCCCTCTGCCCTAATTTTGTTGCGCCGTCCACGGTTTCCAGGTCATCCAAATGATTCGATAATTGAAGATGAGAAGACTGAGGTGGACAACTTTGCTGAATGGGCTGCGAGCTGGTCTTGTATTACGCTGGGGAAGACTCACCGTTGAAACCCTCTCTTCTAGGGTGATGCACTTTGTCCCTATTGCGACAGTTCTACGGTAGGATTGCTCTAGTCTGGAGACGTAGTCCGCTCCATATCCTCTCCTCGGATGGAGCACAGATATGTAGCTCTCAGGGCCCGGGGGTCTGCCAGTGCTCCATGTCTAAAGATTTTTTGCAGGGTATACAGAGTCAGTGGTTACATGGAGCCTGTTATCTTCAGGATGTGAGCTCTGTGAGTAAGGATCAGATAAGGTGCTCTGATGATCAATGGAGAGAGGGTGCTGTGGAAGGCTGGAGGTCCTCATCTGTAATGAACTCGTAGGCCAGCTAATGCGTGCGGATTTAGCCCAGGTGTTCGGAGGGAAAAGGGAAGGCCTGCTCCTCAGCCTCCTTCCTTGTGTGCGATGTAGGACGTAACCTTGGTACTTCTCCAGGTTGTGTGTGGGTGACATGCACCTTACTGTGCTTGTGCCGATGTCCCAGGTAGGTGCCTCGAGGGTGGCAGAACCCTCACTGTCGCATCTCCAGATCGTGGCATGTGGGCTGATGGTGCGGGCTGCCAGATGGGTTCGCTCTAACCCGTCGCTTCCACGTTTCCTCTCCCGTCTGACCGCTATCTTTGATCCGCCACGTGGGGGACTCGGTGTTTTGGACGGGCTGCAGTGTGCGTTCCGCGGTCCCTCACTGAGTGTCAATGATGGAGCCTGCTCGAACGGAGTCATATGTGGAGGTCCAGGAACTCTGTGCGTGAGCCGGCAGGGACAGATCGATGATGTCGCAGTCCTTCGGCCGGGTGCAGCTCCTATCCCACGTGCCGCTTGACCAGTAGGACGTGATGGGGTTTCGGCGGCGGAGCGGGTTGAAGGGGTAGAGGTGACCCCAGCTCCTCTTGCGTTTCTTAGCACCCATGCAGGTGGATTTGGGGGCAAATATTGTTTTATGGCCTTCTCCAGGCCCGACACGGGTCTCAGGAGGAAAGCAGCCTCATGCTTCCATGGCCAACCATGCCCCCCATGAAAGTCAATTATGAACATACAGAAACGATGTTTGTTTGTAAGATTGAAAGCATATGACATCAAAATAAAAACATTAAGACATTTTAAAATGATGAAACATACGCGGCAGAAGGGAAATGTTAGCAAGTAACTAATTTGGGTGTAAAGCCACCTGTCTAAAAACAGATATTTTCGTATTTGAAACGGCAATTTTTTTTTTTTTTTAAATACCATTCTAAAAAAATAAATTAATCCAAAACTCGCAGCAAAAACTTACCAGGAACGTTAAGTATAACATGTGATGGAGGGGGAAAAAACCCCCAAATCCCTAAGTTAAAGTGCTCAAAAGTTATAACCAACAGTCAAGCCAAGAACTGTTGGAGGCAATGGTGAACTACAGAACTCTTGTTTTGCGGTGCCAGGCAGTAGGCCAGCACATTAAGATAGGAATCTCCATGTTCGTCAGTAACTGAAGTGTTAAGTATGTATTTATGCATTAAATTATCAATCCCATTCAATAAAACGGAGATCAGTTGTACCCAAAACCGTAAATTCAGACTGCGAATTTGCCTGTGTGCCAGATTATGGTCGTGAACCAGAGTGACAATCTTTGGATATCCCTTACAGTTCCGTGATAAAGTTTAAGATTATTCTAGTGACTTTCACAAACAAAAAATTCAAATGGAGTTTTCAGTTTTAAAGCATAATTTTAAAATGTAGGTTATTTGCCATCTACAAAAAACAGTTTTTATACTAAAAAATAAATAACAGAGAGAGAAGAAAGGGTGACACGACATGAGCCTATACCACTGAAGATTTGGAGATGCTATAGTAAACTAAATACATTCAATTCTATATGTTTGCAGAGTGCAAATGCTTGTGCTCAAAGGGGTTTTCCCATGCAGCAAATAAACATTATTGTTTGTTAATGAAATTTATACAATTAGCAATATCTTCTGATCAATTCCACGTTTTTCTAGATTCTGCTTGCTTTCATTCTATAGAAAAGTTCTAGGTTTACTCCAGTGCACAAAATCTGTACCATGGTCACAAAGGTCATGGCTTATTATAACCACAACTCTGATTACTCTGTATGATACCACGTCTCAGAGCACTATTGTGACCATGGTCAGATTTCTATCCACTCAGATATAAGCTTATGGTATGTGTATAACAGAGCACATCTTCTACAGTAACAGCTCATAATTGGGAGCTCAATGAGAAATATCAGGGAAGAGAGAGGAGACAGCACAATAGACATGACTAGGGATTTCCTCATCTCCAATTCCTGCTTGTACTTCCCCCAATGGTAGCAGCTACTGGGTCAAAATTGTGTAAGTGTATAAATGCAATATCGTGCATCCATTGTGCATTGTGTGTATATGTGTGTTTGTGCAAGAGGTGTACAAGTTGGCAATAATCAAATATGTTGTTATTTTCTTGGTGATGGGAAGGCCCCTCTCCTAGTGACGCCCTACATATCCACACCCCACTACAGTATATCAAGGGTTACCATTTGACTTTTCCTCAAAGAATGCAGAAAGGCTTGGTACTGGCTTATACATGTTTCTATTTTTTTTCAGTTCAGGATTGCAATATTAATACTTTGCTGTGGACATATTTTTTTATGTGGCATAATAATTGTTAGGAACGTTAATTGATGATCGCAGAAACAGACTGATAAATGTTGGAATGGTTAGATATGCAAGACAACTCGGCACGCATAAACTTAGAGGTTGTGACACCAAACGGCCCTTGTACACATACAGGTTCCATTACTACAGAGGTAGGACAAATGGCCTCTGAGGAAAATATCAGTAAAACTTGTCCAAGTCATGATAGGATGAGGGTGAGAATGAGCCAGTGTGGCCAAATAAAAATATTTTTTTGAGACGTGAGTCATATGTGTATTAATTTTAGCATTAAATCTACAATAACCTATTTCTTTCAATCCAAACTTATATCTAGGCTTATGGTTTGAATAAAGAACTACAAATAAACTAAAAAGGGCACATTAACATGTAGCGAATATAAAAAGTACACACACCTTGGTATTTATTACACTAAAACAAAAACATTTAATATCAAACAAATTTATTTAGAGATTGGGGTATTCGTATAATACACCCTCTTACTGAATGTCGTTGTGTTCCTAATTAGCAATCACATAGTGGGGAATTTACAATGTCGACGCAGGCGCACCTGTGCCCCTCTTCGATGTTTTCCGGTCCCACTCACCCCCATCTAGCGAAGACTCCGGCGCTGGTCGGCCAGCCTATGACTGCTTAAATTTGCAGCCCTTCTGTGACCCCTGCCGATCTTGTGCCTCATAGCCTGAGAAAAACCTCCTAGCGGTTATCCTCCCGCTGCTGTGTCTACCTGTGTTCCTTTGTGTTCCCGTATATCCTCCGTTCATGCTCCCATGTGTTCCTGCCTCCTGAGTTCTGTGTCCTGCTTTCCTGTGTGCCTGTGTTCCGTTCCCACTGCCTGGACCGCATAAATTGTCACTGACTGATCTGATTAGGGTCAAGGGTTTGTTTGGAATAAAGCCACTACTGCCCACAACCAAAATAAAAATCATTATAAAGTGAGATGGATGAGGGCATTCTGCTTTAGGGCTGTATGCAGGACTTTACTCAAGGAGGGGGAAATTTAGCCTTTTAGTACAAATAAAAGATCCAAATCATAGATCATAAACAAAAGAAAGGATTCACAAAAACAAGATCAAAGTTGGAGCACAGATTTAAATGCAATTAAAATTTTTCAAAGGATGCCCTTGCAATTAGATGATCTTTCAGTTAGGAGACTAAATAAGGTCTTTTTGTGTAATTTATCAACATCACATATTTAGTCTTTGCAATCTGTGCCCATCCTGTCTTGCGAAAGCACCTGTTCAATTATAGGTGACATTGAGAGTGGAAACATTTTGGAAATATTCTTTTTGTTCTAGCCATTTGAGAGGGGTGTGTGGACCTTATATCCACTGTATGTTAAAAGTAACCTGTCATTTTTGTGGAAACCTTTGTCATGCTATGAATAATTCTTTAACATCGGAGGCAGTTCAACAAATTTGCTGTGAAATTGTGACATGACGCAGGGGGGAGATTGAGAAGAGGACTCACACACACACACCTTCCAATTTTTCAGTTTCCTTTTTTTATAATATTAACAATAAGCACACTGTTTTAACAGTGATAACAATCAAATGTTTGTTCTGGGTTACATATAGAGAGGAGAAAAAAGAGAATGACACAAATATTATATTTTCACATGATCTATTGCCCTCTGGTTTTATGTGTGTTTGTCAGATGTTTTTATCACATACAGAAATCAAGTGCATCATATTAGCAGTAACAAAAAGCTTTTATTGACAGTTAGAATGAGTTAATGCAGCAAGTCAAGATTTGCAGTGCTGACCCTCTTCTTCAGGACCTCTGCAATTCACCCTGGCATGCTCTCAATCAACTCTGGACCAAATCCTGACAGATTTTTTGTTTTCTAGGCCTAACTTGCGATCAGTGGGGGTCTCAGTGCAGAGCCCCACAGATCGTGAAATGCCAGCTCCGTCGGACTAATGGAGCAGACGGCCGCGCATGACTGCTCTGCTCACATTAATCTCTATGGAGCGCAGCTCTCTGGCAGCAGATTAATGAGCAGAATGGTCATGTGCGGCTGTCTCTATTAGCATACGAGTGGCGGATCTGACAGAGCCCTCGTTTTCGTGATCTGTGGGGGTCTCAGCACTGATCAGCATGTAAGGCCATATCTTGTTTATGGAGTCTAACTTTAGTTCATGGGAAAACCCCTCAAAGAGAGTAATTTTACACCAGAGACCTCTGTGTATCAGGTCTCTCCCCCAGCAGAACCTAATAAAGAATTCACAATAGAACCCAAAGGACTTCTTCAGGTCCTCAAGTACGGCGAAGTTCTACATTAAAGAGGTGTCATACGGATAATATATTTTATAAAGGCCCCCTAGAACCATTATTACAATTTCTGAAACAAGTGTTTTGTCTTATGTTGTAGAAAGGAAGTTTGCAAAACAACATTTCATTCACTGACCATATCCTCAGATGACATTTCCAAGATTGCACGAATAAAAGAAGTGGAGAAAAATCCAAAACAAAACCACATCTCTGTTTTTTCCCAGGTTTTAGAACACAGCCAGAACAAAGTTTACAAAAACTGGTTCATGTCTCAACTAAAAAAGCACATTTGCCAGATTACCATAAACTATAACCATTGTGGCCACAAAGTTCCTCCTGATTTAGTAAGAATGCAGGAAGACTGTTGGGATTACTATCCTGTCTTGGAACCACACACTTTGTGGATGCTTTCTGTCAAAATCGTCGACACAAGTAATGACGCTGTAGAGAAAACTTGAAGCTATATCTAGGGTGGTTTTAAATGTGCAAAAGAATTCTATAACTTTAATTGAACAGAAAACGAATTCTAATACAGATCTCTATGTTCGAGAAAGAACACTCTTGTAGTATATGTTCATTTAGAAATGCAGCATTGAACAAACACTGTAGGAATGCCAGCACTTTCTTCTGAGAGTACAGACTATTGTAAATATGCAATAAGCACTAAGTGGCTTTAAAGCTTAACTGTAAAGCTATAGTGATTTTAGCAATATTATATGTGATTCCCCCTTGAAAAAACAGAATGATGCCTACGCTGTGGTGCTCGGCCTTTTCTTTCCAAAGTTATGGAATTTTCTGTTCTGGAAGTGTTTGATAAATCTCCTCACTAGAGGTGAAGGCAAGACTAATTCTGTCAATCTATCCCTCAGGCTGAGGTCAGTTAGCTTGGCCCATAGATCCCATATGCTTGTGTTCTCAAAGTAATTTAGCATTAAATCCATTTAGTTTCCCACAAGTCAGTGAACACTGCACAATGCACATACAGGATGTATATAGTGACAAGACTGGCGGCTTCCATCACATGCAGGAGCAGGGAACATGTAATAAGTGGTAAAAATCATAAGTAACCCAGTTACATTCAGTCTATAGCCTGTGCTGCGTGAGAACTAAGGGTTAATAGCTTATGAGGACAGAGCTGATACTGCCCATTACAAGACGGGGGAAGGGGGAAGGGAGCAGCAAGAAGAGCAGAGACAAACTTCTGTAGAATCACAGACTGGGATGGAGGGACTGATAGGGAATAGGGAAGATCTTGTACCTCACTATTCTGTGCAGGGGACATCTGTATGCACACATCCAGGTCTGCTGCATTCACTGTCACATGACCCCTTATGTAAGGAATCTCATAATTCTTCAGAAAACATGGTCTCTTCCTGTAGACATGGAATGGAGAATCTTGAGGTGTGCGCCATAAAGATCAATAAAAAGCAAGGGTACCTTACAAGACTAGGAGGCACAGGTGACAAAATCTTAAACTTGAGCCAGGAAGATTTTACGCTGATTGATGGATGATTCTGAGTGGGCAGAAATTACGCCTGCCATGATATTTGATAAGTCAAGGTGAGCACTATGGATTTTATTCTTGAATATGACGTTTGACAAGAGTGTTGCAGAATCTGTGCTATCAACAAACTGATGCTTTTCCGTCAGAGTCCAATACTTTTTCTGTTCCATCTTTGTATAAATGTTCTTTTCATTGCCGTAATGTTAAATAAAAAAAAATATGGGGAAAAAGGACTGGAGTGTGAATAACACCAATGTGAAAAGAGCCCATGTGCATAAAGAACATTGAGGGATTTAACTCTTGATCAGATAAGCTTGGGATAGAACGACCCAATGAAATGGTCTTTTTGAAACCTACTACATAAGTAACCTTGATGTTCTTGTTATGTCACTGGGATATATTTTTGAGTCAATACTTAAAAACAAAGGATATTGTTTTATTTATCATGTCACATATTTCAGGGTGAATCACCAAACACTTCTGCAGATGAGCAACGTGTAAGAGTGCTCTGAATACTATAGGGCAGAAATGGAGTAATATGAGAGCAAGCTGTGTCATTCATTCTGACATGTCTATGGTCAGTGATCTATTAAGTGTCAGTATAGAAACATGTAGAAAAATGTAATACCTTTACAGCACAGCAATTGGAAAGCCGCAGTGGTTGTCCATTAAAACATGCAAAACTCATTCTTCTGTGTTGCCTGACTGGCTAAATGAAAGAGGGAAAACTGAATTCCAGGGCACTGAACAAAGCAAAATTGAAAGAAACACAACCGCTATTATTTTTTTAAAAATTCCATATCAATCTTTCTGACAGAAACTGTAGGAATTGCACAATGAAGAACACTGCGAACACATTTAACTATTGCAGAAAAAGCTGCATTTTATAGATCACTTGATATATTTAGGCAACACAATGGAGTGTGCTGTCCTGAATGAATGGCTTTTTCACCTTCCTAGATATTTATGGCATACACACAGGATATGCAATAAATGTTAGATGGATGATTCCCTGAGCTCCAGCACTCACACCTCCAGAATGGTGGTCTCCTAGTCCATGTTCTCCTTCTTTATGAGGCCTCTGTGAATGGAGGGGTTTCAGAAACCGCCAAACTGTGCGATAACAGGAATGAAACCGCTAGTAAAATCTCTTAGTGGTGACCAAGTTATACTGGGAGCATGGATGTATTAATATCCTTTTTTAATATGAGCCCCATTGCGTATAACATTAACAACCAACCAATATCTGCCACCCTGGTCTAGCCCCTCAGTCACCACCCCAGAGGCTCGGCAGTGAGGCAGCAGTACAAAACCACAACTGAGAAACACAGGAACTATATGAGTCTCTGTATACACACTGGAAATCCCAAGAGGGAAGTATATGCTGCCTTTTTTATTTTTCACAACCACTGAGGAAAAAAAAATAAACAAATGGCCAATCCCGGCAACCGCTTTAAATACATACCGAGTATATTTATTACCCTTTGTAAAGGCAAAGCCAGCAATTTCTATCCATTTGCAGCTGTAAATTTCAGATACAAAGATTCTTATATTCTGTTCCATTATAAAATCATAAGGCACATGGACTTATACAGCTAGTGCTGGTACCTCTGTAAATCTGCCCTTGAGGTAGCATCCAGCAAATAGTCACAGCGATTCAGGGCAAGTGTCTTATGAGTGACCCTTTTGTTTTGTGGTCTGCTTGTATTGCTCGATAACACATTCTTATCCTTATAATTGGTCAGGTTGTAAGGGCCTTATGACTTTACAATGGTGGCGATACCAAGATGGTCAAATAGGTTTAAAAAACTTTAGGATCTACTTTTAATCTGGTCTCCTCCTGTCGACATAACTCCTCCACTTCATTCAGATCTTGTTTCACCACAACAGATCGTTCTATCCAATGGTTTTAGTGATACAATTAAAGAAGCCAGAAAGAGAGATCTAAAGAACAGAGAAGATTTTTATGAAGTGGAGAAGTGACGTCAGAAGGAGAAAAAGTTCAGTTGGAGAACTAGACATGTAATAAGCCGGGAGTGTGTAATAACCTGTGAATTTGGAATCCAGAAGGGGCTCAGGTGACACCCCCAAGCACCCCCCTTGCAAGATTTTTTTTTTTTTTAGAAGAACACATCTCAAATCACGGAACCTAATGAGTGAGTTAATCTAGATCAATTTTGATAGATTTACTTTTAGCTCATTTGCATGTTGATTATTTACAGGAATAGGGGGGATTTTTTAAAATAGAAAAGGGGAAACTAAAATAGGATTTCATAAGCTTAGGGTGCTGAAAGTTCAGTAGGGAAACACTGGTGACAATGAGAAGTTCACACACTGATGGCACACAGATCAGTTAGGACACCTAATATTAGGACACCTAATGTGTTTATGAAATGGAAAATCATATTTTATTTTATGGACTACAAAGTATAATAGTGGCCATTGAATAACAGATCTGGGGGTCTCAGAATATCAGGAAACTCATGACAACCGCAACTGCTTAAATAGTCGGGTTCAGCAAATTAATTTGGCTGTTGCCGTAGAATACCCTGCATACAGTATAGAGGTCTCATCTTGTAAAGTAAACCAGTCATCAGAAATGGGTATAATAAACCACTACTAGTATATTGCCAGGTAGCGTAACACCTTCTCTTATTTGTTTCTTTCATGGCCCAGTGTGTTGACATCATCCAAAAAAAAAATAAAAAATCAACTTTCAAGTGAGATGTACATTGGCTTTATAAAGTCAAGGAGGCGGAGAATTTAACACTGCAGTCAAGTTGGGGAGCTCTTAATATCTCCTCTTCTGTGATTGACATTGTGGCTTGGACTTCGGGAGATCTGGTTAGTGATGTCTCTGGATGTAGGATCATCAATTACTTTGAAAAAGGCCGAGGAAGAGAGATCTTTATTTCAGTGTTAAAATCTCCGCCTCCTTGACTCTATACAACCAATTTACATGTCACTTCAAAGTTGATTTTTTGGGATGATGCCACCACACTGGGCCATGACAGAAACAAAACCTAGAAGGTGTTATGCTACTTGACTATACAATAGTAGTGGTTTATTTGACCAATTTCTGATGACAAGTCCCCTTGAAGCCCTCTTCAAAAAGCCTTTTAGGGGGTTAATAAAAAATACATAAAAAGAAAAAAGTTTCCTTAGACATGTTAGCCTATTTGGGCGTGCATCTAAAAAGTCAGAGCATTGCTTTAAAAGGTTCTAATGGACATATGTGGATGTCATTTGGCGGTAAATTTTTTCAAGGACATGATAGTATAAAGCAGTCACAATGGAATTTAGTAAAGAGAAAAAGCTGAGCAAGTACATACTACCATCTGATGCAATCATTTTATCTTCCGCTATCTGTAAAGACAATTATTGCCATTTTAATTCATGCTTTTATGATATGTCATGAGGTTTTTGATAATTGCCAAACCAATTTGCTAATATTTAATCTTTAGAAAAATTCTGCCTATTGATGTTATCGAGAAACTTTTGCTGCAATGCTGCATAATCCTAACAGCCTCTAGAAGTCATTGAGTTTTATGGCTATTAAGAGTAATTAAAAGTTTTAATTGCTGAATCCAGAAGCTTTAATCAGCATCAGAAAAATATAATTGAAGCAAGTCACTAAATTCAGCATTTCTATTGTTTGTACATTATACCAAATTACTTCACATTTTATTTCTGCTATTTTAACTTTAGGGTAAAAGGCAACTTTAAGGTACAATGTTAAAGGGGTTGTGGTCTTTCAGCAAATAATTGATATGGTTTGTGCAAGGAAGAAGTTATACAATTTTCCAATATACTTTCAGTATCAATTCGTCACCGTTATCTAGATCTCCGCTTGCTGTCCTGCTATAGAAGGCGTCTATGTTTATATCCAGTGGATAGAAATCTGTCCATGGTCGTATGATGGACAAGCAAGTGTATGAGCTGTTATTTTCACAGAGAATGAGAGCCATGTGATATAATAATCTGTGCACCAGCCTGTCCATCACTAGACCAAGAACAGATCTCTATCCACTAGAAGTAAACATAGAAGCTTTCGATAGCAGGACAATATGCAACGATCTAGAAAAGGAGGAGGAATTGATACAGAAAGTATTTTGGAAAATTGTAAAACTTTTCCTCACACAAACTATCAATTTTCAGCTGAAAGTGGACACTCCCTTTAAGGAAGTTCATTTTCTGATTTAAAAAAAAAAAAAATTATAGCATCAACACTTTTGTTTTCTTAAAATCAAGGCTATGCCACAGAAAGATAAATTATGGACTGGTGTATATTCTACTAAACAGTTACTTTTTTTTTTTTTAATGCAGATAGGGACAAAAATGAAAATTTCTGCAACGACATTTGTATAGATTATGGAAACTGCTGTGCATAATTCTCTGCAAAGACTTGTAATACCACACTGAAAGCAGAAATAAATCTGGAAAAATGTGATAAGAGCTTCTGTCATGATTCTGGGTTCATATTACCTGTATTAATAGTAGGGCAGGCTTTCTGCCTTTTGCTTTGTCACAGTTCTGACTGGCATAACCTGTGCAATCTGGTTGACAGTGATACTGATTCTTTCCCTCACTCTTGTCCTCATAATTATTCATATATGCCTAGACCTCCCTCCCTCTTCTTACTGTACTTTTGAGATGTGGTGTAAGTTCCATATTTAGTTGGAACATTCATAACTACTATAGATCATGTAACTGGTAGGTCTAATGCAATGATGGGCAACCTTTTGCACTTGGCATGTCAAAATTCGCCAAAAAAAATGAGCACAACTCGGGTGGTGTGTCACGTTTAGAAAAAAAACCTAATTTTGTGATATTTAGAGTTTAAATAAAAAATATGTATAATTATTTAACTTACCTGCCATCACATGGCCGCAATAACGAAAAAGCATAAATGTTATAATCTACAAAAGGGGCCTATGAGAAAACTAAAATCCTGGCAGCTGCAGGGCGGTCATTCCCTTCTGCGCCTCGCCGTGCCCCCATAAAACAAGTAACGGTCACATGTAGGGGGGGGGGGGGGGGGAAAGAGAAATTGCAGAACAAATTGTATGGTAGGTTTTCTCTTTTTAGCTTTTGGAAATGTGTAAATCTTAGGCTAAATGAACGTATATAACCGACACAATTTGACCCCCTTCCCTAAAGCAGTGCACATTAACTCCCTCTGACTGAGATGCAGCCGCTAGCTGCAGAGCACATCACCGGCCGGACCGGCCCCAGACAGCCCCGATCAGTCCGCCCCTGCACTACAGCACGGCAGGCGCCGTATCACTGAAAATGGCTAAGCCTGTCAGTGTTGACACGCGTGTCATAGGTTCACCATCACTGGTCTAATGGCTTCAAAACTATATATTTACTCTTGAAAATATGTTTTTTACATTTTTATAAAACTATGTCCTGGCTAAATAGTCCAGATAAAATCCCCTCTTGATTATGTGAGCATATCATAGAAATGAAAAAAAGTGTCAAATTCCTAGTACTGCCACTTTCACCAGCATGTAGCACCTAGCCTTATGGAAGTCCAAAGGTGATACATACATTTCGGTGTTAAATTAAACATATTTGGAAGCAACACATTAAAAAATGAGAATGGACTAAAAAAACCCTGAAAATTGTTTTACTATTTAGAAATGTAATCTAAGGACAAATGGCACCATACCATTGTTCTCAGAAGATAAAAAGAATGACTTTTGCTGAAAGGTTTAGAAATACTTTTAAAATGACCTTGAAAAGTGAAGGACAAGGTCTTTCTTGGCTCCATTTGCTGGTGTGTAGGATTATACTTAAATGACACTACTAACATAAACTACAATGTCTCACGAGAAAACAATCTCAAAATCACAGAGATATCTTAAAGCGTTGAAAAGTTATTACCACAGGAAGAGACACTGGTCAAATTTCCAAAAAAAGTTGCGAGCCTTAACCTGCAAACAGGCTGCGTCCTTAAGGGGTTAAGCAGTTTTACAAATATGTTTTTATCATCTTCTGCTTCACATGAGGTGAAAGGTCATTAAAAAGGTAGTGAGTGGAATCATGCAATCTTAGCCCTGCTTCCAGCCAGACAGGCAGACAGTCAGGAAAAACTGAGGAGCTAACTGTATTGTTATCAAGTCGAAAGCCTGGATCAGATCAAGCTGACAGTGAATGTGTGAGATGAAAGCTTATCTAAACCTTACCAGCAGCAAAAACTCATATTACTTTTCTGGGATTTAGACTTGTGCAGGCTGCACTGCAACTCTAGTGATACATGTCATCAAGTTATTATTAAATTCAGATTGCGACTTTCAAACTTTGGCATAGTTAAGGAATGAAATAACATGCAGGTGAAGCAGACCGTTATGGTTTATAGTCTTCTTGTGCTTAAAATGTAAAAAAATTAAAATTTGTTATATTCAATCAATCAATCTAAACTAAAATCATATGATTGAGACATTTAAATAAAAAAGGGTACATCAATATATTGTTAGGATTAAACTCACGCTGATATCATTAATATATATTCCTTGCATTTAACAGTAATTCTGGCTGAAAATATATATTTAATGTATGGGTTATTAAAAGCAAAGTAAAAAGCAGTGACACAATGATCACATAATTGAATATATTTCATCACTTGCCATCTACCGGCTATTCAATTTCAGTCTCTTCAGTCCTATGTGGAAATTATCTGCCTGGTCTCTAACCATAGATTGTGAGCTCTCACAAGGGGCAGACAGGCAATTTATTTTATCAGGTAGTTTCTCGGTTGGCCGTCAGTTGCTTTTGCAGATTCACATCCTGTCACATATTCTCCGGATGCCCTCTTCAGCTGGTGCTCTGTGAGATGGACCACCCCCCAGCAGGGTCTTGAATGTTGCCAGAGTAGAACCTGCTGATACATGGTGTATGCATTGTGTATAGGGAGCAGGTTACCATTGGGATGCTGCAGATGCTGTAGCTTCTCCTCCACGCCCCTCACACATCTCAGAGCCCGACATGGAGAGGACCAGCCCCACGCTACATAGGTTCAGCCAGGCAAGAGCAACTAAAGCCAGGCTGGAGCAGAAGAAATGATAGGGGTTTATTTTAAATGGTAATCAATGAGGGCAGCTAAATCATATATCAGTATATATTAAATATATATGACCCATGCTGTACCTAGGCTGGAACAGAGTCCACAAACTTTGCTAAGAGAAGACTGTAGCACTTAAATATGAAAAATATATTTCAAGGTCCACAGGGAGTTTTTTTTGCTTTTAGCACTGTCCCTCACTTCCTGTGTTATTTAGGTCTAGCAGTGCTGCATTACATTATGTGTTAACATCTTCAGCCCCAAAGCATATTTGCATATTTTATATGTCTTCTTTTCTTCAACACAGCCATTCTTAATTTATAAGAGTATGGTGCATCTGTGTATTCCCAGATGTAATGTGCGTGCATCGTTTGTATCGGGGTTCACTGGTGTCTTGTTACGGCACTTCACATTTGTGTTTGACAGCATCCATGTGTTGTGAAAATTAGCATTTGAGTCTTTCAGTCACTACAATACTGCATGTTCCGTTCCCATGTTTGTGGACAATCTTGGAAATATGTGTGGTATGTGTTTTAAAACTAAGTTTCCGTTCAGGTGACAGTGTATAGTCAGTATACACTTCAATGGTACTTTCTCTTTTTGTATTTTGCTCTTGGTTTTTGGATTACAAATAAAGAACTTAACAATCTAAAGTTCATGTTAGATTTGTGAGGCAGAATTCAAGCTAAATTATTTTTTTATTTGCTTAACTATTTTCTAGAGATAGAAATCCAAAACTAATGAAGATCTGACAGAGCTCTATTGCCATTTGCCCAATTAAGCAACAAGCAAAATTGTAAAAAAAATAACTAATTACAAATTACTATTTTATTTGTATATGAATTATGCTGATTCCTGGAATACCTCTTTAAAGAAAAAACAAACAAAAGTTAAATTAAAAGTGAAAATGATGATAGCTAAATGTAGATTTGGATGCCATTTTGTACTGGCAGATTACAGTCCCATTGCCTAGAACAGTAACCTACACACAGGTCACAGAATATGTCCAACACATACTTAAGAAATGCGTCATGAGAAATACCCTATTAAGCCATATCAAGACAGGAGTGTGCGTGCGGTAAAGCAAATTCACAGCACAGTCAAGATGGCTGTCCCCTTAATCAGGAAGAGAATATAAAAAATGATTTTAAACAAATAAAACAACTAAGAAATAATCAAATAAATTAAAACATTACTTAGAAAATACAAGCAATGCAGTTTCTTGCACACAAGAAACGACACTTTGTCCTTAAAATGGAAAATGGGAAGTAAATTAGTCTTTTGTAAATCCCCCTTTTAGTCACCATAGAACAGTTAACTAGCAGGCCATTAATTGCTCAATCAAATATCTAGGTAGATGCACAAACAGGCGTCGCTCTTAGTAGATTTTACTGCATTTCTTTTTCCTGTATGTTGCTTTGATCAATGGCTCAAATCAAATGGTATCAAATTCAGTGTAGTGTGGTTTCATCAGCAATTTCACTTCTACTACCATATGAAATCTTGATAGAAAAAGCAAAACAAAAGACTTTTTTTTGCTTAAACTTGCACTGAAGCATTTAAAATGTCTCCCTGAAATGTCTTTTTGCTCCCAACAGCCCTTTTTACTCCTTACTGCTTACCACATGGCCCATTGAATTTGGCCATAAAGTAAGTGATGATGCCCTGGTTAATTGCCCAGTATGATGCCTATCACAGAACATTAGCAAAATGCTCAACCTGCAAAGGCAGTTATCAGTTTGACAATAAAAAAACAAACAAAAAAAACCCATAACGGATATAATGGTAAACATAATTATAAAAAAACACGATATCTCCATTAACATACTTTAAACCGTTTAGTCTAAATATCTTGCATACATAGATTTGTAAACAAAAAAGTTTACAAGAACTATGCATGTTTTACCCTCACTATTTGACATGAAATCCTAAACTTTTCCGGTTCTAGGTCAATTAGGATTACCAAATTTATGAGTGTTAGAGAGAGCGAGAGAGACTGCCCTGTTAATCTCTATGGAGCATTCGGTGATTGCCAAGGGTGCAGTGTGAAACATGGGGCCTGCAGCATCATGTTGTGGGGTTGTTTTGCTGCAGGAGGAACTGGTGCAAGTAACATCTCAAAACACGAGTCCAGGAAGTTAAAGCTTCCTGCGTTTGCAGGTGGAAGGAGTTTGGCAAGTCATAGGAATCCTTTAACTGCTGAAATAAGCAGAGTACTCCATCTACACAGAAATTCCCCATTTATAGCACCCTCCTGGCCCCCCATCTAGCCCCAATAGGCAGTAGGAAAAGTTCAGAAAGAGCTGGGTTATACCACAGGGGAGTATACTTGTCAAATCCAATAGTATAGTAGTGATAGCGAACAAAAGACGTTGGCACAGCATAGGGAATGCCCCCCCCCGGTCCTTCCACTGTTGATGAGCTTCAAGATGTAGTCACCAGAAAAGGTTTTCAGATCACAGGTGAGCCCTGTCAGTTTTAAAAAGTGGGAATTTTTGCCTTATAAATGGGGTTGGGACCATCAGTTGTGTTGTGCAGTAGCCAGGTGGATACATAACTGATAGCCTGAAAAGACTGTTAGAATTAGCATTATGGCTAGAAAAAAAAAAAGCAACTTAAGAAAAAACAAGAGGGCATCATTACTTTGAGATCTGTCAGTCCAAAAAGTTGGGAAAACTTTTAAAGTGTCTCCAAGTGCAGTTGCAAAAAGTATCGCTAAGCGCTATAAAAGAAACTCGGTCTCACATGAGGATCGCCCCAAGAAAGGAAAACCAATTATTACCTCTGCTGCGGAGGATAAGTTTATACCAGTCACCAGCCTCAGAAACCACAGGCTACCAGCAGCTCAGCAGCTACCAGCAGCTCAGGTCAATGCCACACAGAGTTCTAGCAGCAGACACATCTCTACAACTGTTAAGAGGAGACTGTGTGCAGCAGACCGTCATGGTAAAATAGCTGCTAGGAAACCACTGCTTAGGACAGGCAACAAGCAGAAGAGACTTGTTAGGGCTAAAGAACACAAGGAATGGACATTAGACCAGTATAAATTTGTGCTTTGGTCTGATGAGTCCAAATTTGAGATCTTTGGTTCCAACCACGGAGAAAAGGTGAACCAATGAGCTCTACATGCCTGGTCCTCACAGTAAAGTATGGAGGAGGAGGTGTGATGGTGTTGAGGTGATTTGCTGGTGACATGGTTGGGAATTTATTCAAAATTGAAGGTATAGTGAACAAGCATGGCTACCACAACATCTTGCAGTGGCATGCTATTCCATCTGGTTTGGGTTTAGTTGGACCACCATTTATTTTTCAACAGGACAATGACCCCAAACACACCTTGACCAAGAAGGAGAGTGATGGATTGCTACGCCAGATGGCCTGGCCTCCAGTGTCACCAGACCTGAACCCAATCAAGATGGTTTGGGGTGAGCTGGACCACAGAGTGAAGGCAAAAGGGCCAACAAGTGCTAAGCATCTCTGGGAACTCCTACACAACTGTTGGAAAACCATTTCAGGAGACTACCTCTTGAAGCTCATCAAGTGAATGCCAAGAGTGTGCAAAGCATAAAAGTGGCTGCTTTGAAGAACCGACAATATAAGACATTTTCAGTTTCACACTTTTTTGTTAAGCATATAATTTCACATGTGTTAATTTATAGTTGCTTTCAGTGTGAATCTATAAAAACTCTTTGAATGAGGTGTGTCCAAACGTTTGGTCTGTACTGTACACTGGGGAATGAAGCAGGGACGTACAGGATTTTAGGTAGGAAGATCATTTTAAGTTAACAAGGGCAGGCAGGGATAGGAAAAGTTTCAACCATGCTTCCATGGTCTCAGATGGAATGGGAAAGATAACAGGCCTCACTAATCCAGGGGAGGGTCAAGTAAGCAAGGCACATATCTATGTGAAATTGAGTTATATGAAGCAGAGAAGCAGGAGAAGGCTTTACTATCTCTGTGTAGACGGCGCCCAATGTCGTCCAGTCCCAGGCTCTCTGCAAGGGCACGGAACGCATTTGTCAAGTTCCTGTTCAAGGACCTGTCCCAAACAGTATTGAAGTCTCCCACACACAGGAAGTGAAGAATGGGTCAGAGGATGTCACACCTGAAGGGAGAGGGATATAGACACTGACCAATGTCAGGGGAGCTCAAAAAAAAAAAAAAAAAAAAGGCCATGAATAATAACATATCTGCCATCAGGATCGATTGCTGCTTCCAGCAGCTTAAAAGACACACTCCTGCAAACAAAAATAGATACACCTCACATTAGAGGGAAAAAAAGTGGTAGGCACAGCCCATCAAAGCTTTCTTGAGCCAGCATAGCCAGTACCCTTCACGGTGTCTCCTGTACGCACATGATATTAAAATTATGTCTTCTAAAGATACAGGAAGACCAGGGAGCATTTCACCCATCATCATTCATCCCTCTGTCATTCAAAGGTTAGGTCCCTATTCACCAGATCACATGAGTAAGAGGGGGTGTAATGGGCAGTACAATACAATACAACTTTATTGATCCTTTTGGCGAAATTGCTTTGTGCACACATCCTTTGAGCCAGGAGTACACAGACAAAAACAGGGAAACACACAGGAAATTCAAACACACAGAATCATTAATGTGGAGGATGAGAGGTTGAGCAGGTGGGTTATTGGTTGTTGGTGGCAACACTAGTCCTGTGGGAGCTAGTGGTTATGTTTTATATTTCGATAGCTTTTGGAATTAAGGGGTTACGAAATCTCTCCATACGGCAATTGATTTGCTCGCTGAATGTGCTAAGCTGATCCACAATGCATTGGTACAGTAGGTGCAATTTGTTGGTAGTAATTGCGGTGAATTTGTTGATGCATCTTTCCTGCCAGACCACTTCAACCGACCCAGTTGAAGGCCAACAGTGCCTTGAGCCCTCTTAATTTTTTTCATTTTATTCTCCTCCATTCTTTTGACAGTGGCTCCGCAACAAGTGATAGCAAAGAATAGCACTCGTGATCGAGGAATCGTAAAACATTCTCAGGATCTTGTTACATATATTGAAGGACCTGAGTATCCTGATGCTGCTTTTTTTAGTCGGTACGCTGCAGTTTTCGGTGATTGGACTTGGAGATGTTTTGTACCTTCGTAGGTCAATTATTTCCTTAGTTTTTTCAGTTTTAAGGATGAGTTTATGGTCTTCACTCCATTCTACAAATGAGTTGATGGTGTTCCTATAGTGCTTGTCGTCACCGTCCTTAATGCTGACTATAACCGAGTTGTCAGAATTTCTGAACATGGCAGAGGTCCGAGTTATGGCTGAAGTCAGGAGTGTAAAGGGTAAAGAGGAATGGTGCAAGAGCGGTACCTTGAGGTATGCCTCGTGCAACTAAGCTGTACGAAGTGAGACTTATTCGTTAGATAGTCGGGTATCCAATTGACAATAGAGTGCTATAGGTTGAGATGGGTCATTTTGCCTCTCATCAATGCTGGGTCTATGTTCCAGATGGGAGTAGGTCCTATGTAGAAGGTACAGCACCTCATCGTCCCCAACCATTTTGTTGTTGTATGGGAATTGTAATGGGTCAAGTCTGCCCTTCACAGCCTCCTTCATGTGAGGCAGGAGAATTCACTAAAAAGATTTCATTATTAGGGATGAGAGTGCAATCGGACAGAAGTCCTTGTAGTCTGACTTTTGTTTTTTTGCTGTGGAAAGTACCCAGATTTTAAGGACAGTCTCCTGGTGTAGGCTATAGTTGAAAATATCGGTCGGAACCTGGCTTAGCTCGTTTGCAGAGGTTTTTAGTAGCCGTGGACAGATTCCACCAGGCCCCACAGCCTTGTTATGTTTGAGCCCGGATAGGACCCTACTAACTTTCTCCACAGTTACCCTCATCCCCTTATTTCCATAGGTGTTAGTTCCATCGGTTGGTGTAGGTAGGAGTGTGGTGGATGGGTGGTCAGACACAGCTGTGTCACCCGGTAGGTATACCGGGAAGCCATCAGAGAATCTGTTAAAGAATTCATTACCATCGACACTATGCACCCATTCCTCACTCAGGTCGAGTTCCCTCCCCGTACCGGTGATTTTTTTTTTTTTTATCCCTGCCCAGACCTTCTTCTTGTTTTTATTTGCAAGTTTTGCCTCTCTGTCTTTACCACACTCATCTTTGCTCTTCCGTATTTTTGTTGTTAGTTTGTATTTCCCCAAGTGATGCTTTATCCTTGCATCTCAAGGCATCCTTTTTCTCGTTCAGCAGTAACTCTGGGATAAGAGTGTCCAGGCAGAAATTCATGTAGTCACTAATGGGTATCTGACTCTTTCAGCCCACTTATGTAGGGCTTACAGTGGGCCTCAGTAAGCAGTACTCAGGATGTTGGGGCTAGGAAAGGAGCTAGTTTGTCGGCTAAGAGCTATAAATTGAGGCCCCCGACTTCTTCCGGGTGCTAGGTCAGACTAGGCCTCAGTGGTTTCTGGGTCCTGCAGGTGATAGGATGAGATCCCACCTGGCTGGGAGCTGATCCGGATCTCTTTAGTATTCCTTTGGAGGGGCCCGAGGCAGTCTGCTGAAAGCAACCCAGGAGTGGGGCATCTGTGGCAGGAGTGCAGAAATAATGGCCCTGGCTTCTTTGTGTGGTAGGCCGCAACTGACCAGAGACCGGTAGAGGTCCAAAAATCCCAGATTGGGGTCCACATAGATAAAAGGTGGCTCAAGGTGGCTGATTAACCTGTGATTGTATGTGGATGGAGCTGGATTAGAAACGCACAGCAGGAGCTCTTGTACAGTGCCAACAAGGATGTAAATTTAGGCTTGGCTGCAAATAAAACCGATAGAATTAGGCCCAGTTGGCATTTCAGTTATTTTTGTATCAGTTATTGTGAGTCAAAACCAAGACTAGTCAAGTCAAGCAAACACACAGAACACAAAAAAAAACTATAGGTACATCTCTCATTTAATACATTTATTTTATCATCATGTTCCATATAACCCAACATAATTGGATCCATTATTTGTGTTGCACTCAAACAACGAAAAAAAATTTTGATAACACTTTCAAGGGTGCAATTCTTTAAAGCCAAGTATTGATGTAGGTTTAAGTTGTACAGCTTGTTTTACAAAAAAAAAAATGCAAACCAATACCTGTATTTTACAATTTTACACATGTGCGATCGGCGGGCGGGACCAATTTGATTGGTCGGGTGACGGAGACAGGAACTCCTCCTGCCTCTGTCACCCAAATTTCAGCCCGATGTCACCACGTCTCGCGACGTGGTGACAATTCTAAAATAGTATGCGCTCGCGCAGTAGCTGTACTGCGCTGAGCGCCAATAGTGGGAAGCTGCGCAGTACAGCTACGGCGCGGAGCGCTAAGGGGTTAACTTTGTATGCCAGCATGTTTACATCATGGTCTACGAGTTTGTCAAACAAAAACAAGCCATGTGGGTTGGTTTTAATGCACTGGGACCATGTAAATGTGACCTGCAGATTGCTCTTCTAGGCCAGGAACATAGAGAATTTATGTTATCAGAATTTCATATGGGATTCATATAATTGCTAAATTATGTGAAAAATATTTTCATTGTAAAGGTTGAGCTCCTTCCCTCTCACAAACAAAGAAAAATTGTGGCTCTCATTTAGGAAGGACAGCATTAATTGATACAGTGGGGCAGCTCAGTATGACTGTATAAGTTGCCGTTGGTTGGTAATAATGAGAATCTACAGGTGTAGTTCCATAATTTTGAAAGACTTTTAATCGTTCACATATTCTGCTATCCTTAATAGAGGCAAACCTAATAGAAATGACAGTAGGAGTACACCACACTATTATTTACAAATAATGTTTGTTAATTTGTCATAGACCTAAAATCCCAATGGTGTTTCAAATCAATGTTCCAAAAGTTGTTTCTGCACCACAGTCACTTCCATATTCAGAAGAAATTGGTAACAAACCGTCAGTGCATTTGCTCTCAGGGGTGTAAGAGGCTGGGCCCCATAGCAAACCTCTGAATTGTGCCCCTACCTCCTCATAAATATGCATATTTTATATGCTCACATATCTATACACTATTGCACACATACACATATTCATATACTTAAGTGCACACAGTTATACACACATTGATACATGTATATACTTGCACAGATCTGCCACAGTAGTTGCTGACCACACGGGGAAAGTACAAGTCAGGAATCAGACAAAAGATCCCTAGCTGCCAATAAATGCTATTTACTGTAGAAGATGGTCACTGTTGTATACATATTATGTATACACACTATGCAGCATAATAATATGAACATAGTGGTGCACATCCTCCATTCTTTAGTTTGTGAGGTTGTATGCTGGTCCACATAGCAGTTGCTGTGGCTACTACTACTGTAGTTACACCCCTGTTTTCTCCTCTAACCCTCAAAGCAATCTGCCTTTGCCTGAAATAGAATTTTATAAAAATAGTGTGGTTAAATATAGTACCCCCTTGACAGATTCATTAAGGGTCATGGATTACAAATGTTTTATTTGTTGAGAGTTTGAATTGTTTTAGTACCCAAAGTTCTATTAAACATGTAATGGTACCTCAAAACTATGAAAATGGCAAGCAACATGTATCAATCTAAATTTTATCACTAACATATAATACAATGTGTCATGAAAAAACCTTTCTCAAAATCACTTGGGTGAGTTAAAGGGGTTATCCGAGAGCTGTGAAAAAAACTAAAGGTGGCTGGAGGGGGCTGCTTAAAAAAATAAAGATCTATTTACCTTCCGGCGCCCTCCAGTGTCCCGCGCTGCTGTCGCTCCGGTCCGGGCACCATGTAAACAAACATGGCCGCCGGAGCAGTGCTGGATTCGGCTTCCGGCCCCCATACAGAATGCTGTGAATAGGGATGGGTAGGCGTGGTATGATGACCTCTACAATGTTATCATTTTTATAGAATTTTTTATTTTCTTTAAAATGGCAAAAAAGTGGCATTTTCGACTTTGGGCGCGATTTTCCGTTACAGGGTTAAACGCAGTGAAAAGCCACTGAAAGCACATTGTAATGAATAGGTTAACCCGAAGCAGCCTCGGGTCTTCAGAAGACCTGAGGCTGTCATGGCGACGGATCGCCTCTCCCCGATGACGTCACAGGGAGCGACGATGCTTAGAAGGCGGTGATCAGTGGGAAAACACTAGCACCGATAGCGGGTGTTACCGATAAGCTTTTGCTGAGCCCTCTCCATGCACCCGCACCCGGCATGTGACATAGTATTACGTCACATGTCGGTAAGGGGTTTTACCCTCGAAGTTAAGTTGAGCCCTATCCACAGGATAGGGCCTAATTTGCTGATCAGTGGGGGCCTGACGGACCCCTTGCTGCTCCCCAGACTAATGGAGCTGATGGAAATTGCAGAGCGAGACGGAAATAACAAAGGGTTTAAAAGTTGGTGCATTAGTTTACCAAATATTGTAAGGGGAGCGGCGTACTAATGGATATTCTATACATAACTACAGAAGCCCTAGTCAGAAGCAAATAAACCATTACATGCCTGTTAATGAATGACCCCACTCTGGTTGACCACCCCCCTGTCCAGTATAAATCTTTGTATTGAGAACAAAAATCTGACACCAATCACTATTAACCGTTTATGTTTGTCGTTAGAGGGATTCTGCATAGGCAGCTACATGGACTGAAAAATAAAACGTTGGCTTTTGGATGTAACTATGCAAAAAAATTGATCAATGGTCCAAAGGTTCATTTTACCCCTAAACCCCTCTGTGACCAAGGGTCATTAATGCCTTAATGTCACCAATAATTATTAGCAGATGACTCTGCGTTTTGTTCCTTTTGACCTGGACCATTTTCTTCAAATCTGATGTGCTTATCACTATCCAGGTGATAGTGACATTTTCTTGTGACACATTGCTCTTCCTGTTAGTTGGGTGATATGTTTTGTGTTTATTTGTAAAAAAAAAGATAAAACTTATATTTGGTGAAAATTCCTAAAAATTCTCTTTTCAAAATTAAAAATGTTATTCTTTTCTGATTCATACCTACAAAATAACTGAAATATCTAAAATTTATGTTTATGTTGGAATGTTTTTTTATGCGTCTTTCATTTTTGTAGGATATTATGAGGCTTAGAACATTAGGTGCAATTTTTTACATTAACATAGAATCATACTTTTTAGGGACCTGCTCATCCCTCAATGTATGTGAAACAACATTTTCTGAAGCATGCCAGCCCTTGAAAGCGTAACTGTAAAGTTACTGACGAAAAATAGTTTTAGCACACAAGGAGAGAGAGACTTTAAAGGGGTTGTCACAGCCTGTATCTCAGGCTAGGTAGAAGCCAGAAGCATGATATAATAAAGGGGTTGTCCGAGTTCTTAAAAAAAAAAAAAAAAAACTCAGGGAGGCCCGGGAGGGCGCTGCTTAAAAAAATAAAGTCCTACTTACCTTCCGGTGCCCTCCGGTATTCAGCGGTACTCAGCTTCCGGCAGGACCCGACAACCTTCCGGCCCGCATTCACAATGCTGTGAATAGGGACGGATAGGCGTGGCCGGCAGGAAGCGGAATCCAGCTGCCATGGCTCTCGCGGCCATGTTTGTTTACATGGCGCCCGGACTGGAGCTACAGCAGCGCTGGATACCGGAGGGCACCGGAAGGCAAGTAGGACTTTATTTTTTTAAGCAGCTCCCTTCCGGCCGGCCTTCGCGTTTTTTTTTTTTTTTTTTTAAGAACTCGGACAACCCCTTTATTATATCATGCTTCTGGCTTCTACCTAGCCTGAGATACAGGCTGTGAGTGGCACCTACTAATGGCAGTGACATCAGTAAGGGCAGTTGGGCCAGAGCACTAATAGCATTCATATGAATCAGGACATCATGTGTGTAGTTGGACCACTGCTGATAGCTAATTAGAGTGAATTAGAGAACTGCTTATTTTTGTTTGTCGCTGAGTTAGGCAAAAGTTTTTATACAATACAGTTGTACTTAATGTGTTTTGAAGGCACCTTATGGTGTGCTGTTAAACAGCATTACAGAAGTGGTATGAGCATATATCTATAAAAGCAAGGATGGTGAGATCAAGCAGGACCTCTAAACATAGCACAGAGTAAAAGATAAGGCAAGTGGCTTAGTTCCAGATGAGACAATAAAGAGCAAGGTCCAATGTAATGAAAGTCCATTGTACATTCGTGATTCCATTGGATGCAGTACTTCCTGTAATACAGCTCTTAATTCAAAAAGATTAAGGGACCTAGGTTCCAAACGTTAACATAATAAAGTAATAAAGAAAAACAGAACAAAACATAGCCATGGATCTCTTGTCAAAGGTTAATGTCAAGAGTTAGGATCTAACACGGTTGTCTCCGTTCATATCCCAAGGGGTCCAAATTCTAAGGAATTGGTCCACCTTTTCGTGAATTGACGCTGTCATGTGTTCCAGCGCGCGAATGTGTCCAATACGGGAGTAAAAATCTAACCTGAGGGTGGTGTGGGTTGTCTCCAGTTCAGGGAGATCAGAGGTCTTGGCATCGCATAAAATATGAAGGAGTAATTTTGTTAGTAATTTCCTCATGTCAAGGGGTGGGAGCCCCAGCAAAAACATAGTCGGGTCAGCTGTCAGGTTCACCCCCAGTACCCCTTCTATTACGTCTTGGACCACCGCCCAAAGAGGTTGTATCCTCGGACATTCCCAAAAAACATGGTGCAAAGTGGCCCCTGGTGCTACGCACCTCCAACAGATATCCGGGATAGCAGGGTTCATTTTATGCAGAAGCGCAGGGGTATGGTACCAATGCATTAAGATTTTATACTGATTCTCTTTATAGATAGTGGACAGGGAACCCTTCCGAGCCTTATCCTATATCTTCTTCCATTCCAATAAAGTGAGCCTCTTGCCCAACCAGTCCTCCCACTTGGTCATATATTTATGGATAAAAGAGTCCGGGTATGTCTGAGTCATAAGCAGAGTATATAAGTCCGAAATAAGTCCCTTGGAGGCAGAGCCTCTGAGACTCGTACGCTCGAACTCTGTGAGGTCCGGTACTGCTGGGGAATTCCGAACTGACAAGCTAAATTGATAGATCTGTGGATATGTACTAGCCGCAGGGGCAAACTGGTCAGACACATTATTAAGGTCTGATAGCTTCAGGATATTTCTGTTTGTTGGGTGTACTGGGTCCTTAATTTGGAAGATTTGTATCGGCCTCCAGAAACTTACAAAATCTCATTTAAGACTTCTGGGTAAATTGTGTGAGAGGGGACTGTTAAGTAGCCAGGGAGTACTGAATATGGCACCGCCGACAGATCTCCCTAGTAAAAGCCAGGCGACCGAGGAGAGCGTGTGTAGGCATCTCAACAGGTGGTCCCCAAATCAATGCAGCAGGGTGAGTGGGAGCTAGCCAAAGCTTCTCTATTTCTGTCCATCTATTGAAGGCTGCCAGGGAAGTCCAGGATACCATATGTCTCAAGTGTGCGGCATAGTAGTACATTGCAGTGTCAGGTAGTCCCAATCCCCCCCCCCCTGTTTTGGGTGCCGTCAAGACTGTCCTTGGAATCCTATGTCTTTTGGAGTTCCATACAAAATCGATTGGATGAGTCTCAGGGTTTTTACTGGGACTCTCACTGGTAGCGTCTCAAACAGGTATAGGAATTTAGGGAGAACCGTCATTTTTATGGCTGCTACTTTCCTCAACATAGAGAGATTCAATTAACGCCAGCTTTGTAGCTGTTTCCTCACGTCCTAGATCAAGGGAGGGAAATTTTCTTTATAGAGGGAAGTATAGGATGAGGTGAGCTTAATCCTGAGAAAAGTTACGAAAATAACAAAAGCGTATATGCGTTTCTAAGGGCTCTATACTTAAGACATAAAATAAAGGGGACAGCGGGCAGCCCTGACGGGTTCCATTATTGATCACCAGGGGCTTTGAGTGAGCATGTGGTAACCGAATTTGTGCTGTGGGAGATGAATACAAGCTTGACAAGGCATTCAGAAATGGTCCACGGAAACCAAAATGGGTTAATGTCCTAAACATGTAGTCCCAGTTTAACCGGTCGAATGCCTTTTCGGCATCCAGACTCAATAAAAGGGCCTCTGATTTATTTTTCTGCACCAGGTCTATCAGATTGATGGTGCGACAGGTATTATCTTGCGCCTGTCTATATCGGACAAACCCGACCTGGTCCTTGTGCACCAGCTGTGGAAGCCAGTTACTCAGCCTATTGGCTAGAAGCTTAGTGAAAATCTTAAGAGCTGCGTTTAGTAGGCTGATGGGCCTATGGCTGGTGCATTCTGAGGGGTCCTTCCCTTGTTTAAGAATCAAGCTTTGTGCTTCTAGCTGATGGAGAACCAGAGAGATCAATATGTTAAATATACTTTTGTAAATTGAGATCTGTATTTAAAAATCAAATTTTTTTTATTGTAGTTTTAACTGGTTCTGTTTCACCTGTTTACCATCCTTCTTTTATATTAAAGGGGAGAATTTTGTTTCTACCTACCATGGTTCAGAAGGTATGACCATTTAAAGTGGGGACACTGTCTTGACTTGTACATACATGCTATTTGCACAGTGCATGTGCAAGCACTTGGCATTTGTAAAATGGTTAATAGACCTCTGGATATTATAGTTAAATGTATTGATTTTAACCCTTTAAGGACGCAGGGTTTTTCGGCCGATTTCTCGCTCTCCAACTTCAAAAATCCATAACTTTTTCATCTTTACGTGTACAGACCTGTGTGAGGGCTTATTTTGTGCGTAACAAATTTTACTTTCCCGTGATGTTATTTATTTTAACATGCCGTGTACTGCGAAGCTGAAAAAAAATTCCAAATGTGGAAAAATTGAAAAAAAACAGCACGTGCGTCACGTTCTTGTGGGCTCAGTTTTTACGACTTTCACTCTTCGCTCCAAATAACACGCCTACTTTATTCTTTGGTTCGGTGCGATCGCGGTGATACCAAATTTATATAGGTTTTATTGTGTTTTAATACATTTTCAAAAATTAAACGAATGTGTACAAAAAAGAAGAAAAATTTTTTGCCATCTTCTGACGCTAATAACTTTTCCACCACGTTCCCATGACGGCCCCCACCTGGAGGTTGCTCCTTATATCCTGTAGGGACAGGAAGTCACAAAAGTTTAAAAGGCTCCTCCCTAGCACCCCACACCAGTGTCTTCCTGTCCCTAGGGGATACAAGTCGCAAGAGTTTCCTATCTGAGGAACACAAATGGTAAGGTTCTTAGGAACCAGTCCGCTCCCACACTTTCCTAAGTGCTGGGAAAAGACCTAAAGACACCCCCGTCCCCTGTACTCTCCCCGGCTAGAACCTATCCAACGTTCCCGCACGGCTAATGCTGGGTTCAGCAAGGGGAAAGAAGAATAGAGTACAGGGGCAGAAAAGTTACCTGCCGGGCCGGCGGCCAAAAGTTGGTTCTCCGCTCCGGGGAAGAGGAAAATTGGAAGCGGCATACCTCGGGGAAAATCTGTCGCACGCTCCGGCATCGAGTCATTGTGGCGCGAAATTCTGGCGCATCACGAGGAACTTCCGGTCCGGACATCCAATCAGGTAACACTTCCGGGTCTCTCCGGAGGGGGTGGGGGAGGAGCCCAGACATAAAACCGCCAAGCCTCAGGCATATGGCGTTGGTCTCAGACAAACACTAAGTTGGCTCCAGCGTCTCCATCTCCCACATGGCAGATGAAGCGATTAACGTGTTCCAGGTCCTGGTACCTGTAAGTACAAGCCCTGGGCTACCTCTCTGTCACATTTCAGCTTTTCTATGTATTAATGGCTGTTATTATGTGTACCTTCTCAGGGCAAGGATCAGAAAGAGCCCAGAGAAAAGGAGCCAAGAGAGAGGGAAAACCAGTTAAAAAGCCTTCCAAACGTTGTGGGCTGTGTAATGCAAAAATGGCAGAGGATTATAAAAAGAGTTTATGTCCAGACTGCTTAAATAAAATCCTCAAAGAGGAAAGATCTTCTTTAATAGATGAATTAAGATCAGTGATTAAAGAGGAAGTATCCTCCTCTATTGCGGCCCACTTACCTGAACCCCCTAAGAAAAAAACTAAATATATCCAAACATCCTCTTCTGAAGAGGATTCGGATTTTCCCTCAGGATCCCTTAGTGAAAAAGTGGAGGATGACTTTGAAGAGACTCAACCTAGAGATCTAAATCAGGCAAAATATCTATTTTCCTCAGAGGAACTGGATAATCTATTAAAAGCATTAAAAAATACTCTAGATATCGAGGAAGTGGTTGAACCATCCTCGGTTCAGTCTGAACTCTTCGGAGGACTAAAATATAAAAAGAAACGGGTCTTTCCAGTGGTAGACACATTAAAAGATCTAGTTCTAGAGGAGTGGAAAGCCCCAGAGAAAAGAATATCAGTTTCTAAAGAATTTCGCAATAGACTACTGTTTGAAGATAATGCTTTATGGGACTCTATACCTAAAATAGATGTTCAGGTCACCAAAGTGGTTAAAAAAACTGACCTTCCCTTTGAGGATATTGCACAGCTTAAAGACCCTTTAGATAGGAAGGCTGATGCCCTTTTGAAAAAAGTGTGGGAAGCATCCTCCCTAAACATAAAAACAAACATTGCGTCCACTTCTGTAGCTAGAACCCTCTTTTTGTGGCTCTCAGAATTAGAAAACCACCTTATAAATAAAACCCCTAGAGAATCCATCATAGAGTCCATGCCCCTCTTAAAATCTGCTACCGCATTCCTTGCCGATGCATCTGCTGAAGCCTTAAGATTCTCGGCTAAAGAAGCGGCCCTGACTAACTCAGTCCGTAGGTCATTATGGGTAAAACAGTGGGGCGGTGATGTTAAATCAAAGACCATGTTATGTGGAATTCCATTTCAGGGAGAATTCGTATTTGGCAGCGAACTGGATTCTATCCTGGAAAAAGCTGCGGACAGAAAAAAGGGGTTTCCAGTTAACAAACCTTCCCCTAAAAGACCCTCTTTTTCCTTTCGCCCCTCTAGGGAAAATAAAACCCAATATAGAGGAAAGGGAAAGACTGGCAGGTGGAGCTACGCAAAAGGCGGAGCAGGTCGCGGGTACCTCTTTTACCCTGACCAAAAACAAAAAAGACAATGACTTACAGGTGGGGGGGAGTAAAAATTTGGTAAAAATCATTATGAACCCAGAGGTAAGATTCAAAAACTCTTGAGTTTCTTTTGCAATATACTTTGGGTCATTGTCCATCTGCACAGTGAAGAGCTGTTCAATCAACCTTGCTGCAATTGGTTGCATATGAGCAGAAAGTACATTCCACAGAATCCCTCTGGATGCTTTAGTCTGCAGTCAAATCTTCAATAAACATTGGTGACCAAGAAAAAAAAAAAAATAGGGAGGTGCTAGCGGCACTCTCACTGTCCTTAATGTTTTTTCAAATTAAACTAGGCAGGGATATATACTCCATAGGTTGCTTTTATTTTTTGATTGATTAATTTTGAAAAATATGCATAGGTAGATCAGTGAGTGTTATCATTTTTTTACTCTTGTTTACATACTAAGTAAACACTAGTGGGAATTTTAACCCCTTAATGACCGTCATATCGGGATTCTACGGCGTACTTCTTTCTATGGCGGCACATCAGAAGAAGTTTGCAGGACATCGGGTCCTGCTTCTGCAAAAAAAAAAAATAGGGAGGTGCTAGCGGCACTCTCACTGTCCTTAATGTTTTTTCAAATTAAACTAGGCAGGGATATATACTCCATAGGTTGCTTTTATTTTTGGATTGATTAATTTTGAAAAATATGCATAGGTAGATCAGTGAGTGTTATTTTTTACTCTTGTTTATATACTAAGTAAACACTAGTGGGAATTTTAACCCCTTAATGACCGTCATATCGGGATTCTACGGCGTACTTCTTCTTTCTACGGCGGCACATCAGAAGAAGTTTGCAGGACATCGGGTCCTGCTTCTGCCGGGGTTCAGCTGTGTTGACACAGCCAAGCCCCAGCGCTAACACCCGGGATCGGAAAAGTTCCGATCCCGGGTGTTTAACCCCTTGAACACCGCGGTCAAACACAGACCGCAGTGTTTTAGTATATACAGAGGGAGCGCGCTCCCTCTGCTAGCTATCTGCATCCTGCCGAATGAATCTGCATCCTGCCGAATGAATCGGCACCCTGCCGAGTGAGTTAGAGGCACCCTGCATGGATCGCAGGGTGCTGATTTATAACAGGGGGCTTCCGCCCCATTTAAACTCATTAGACACCGCGGTCATGCACAGACCGCGGTGCCTTAGTGGATGCAGAGGGAGTGCTCTCCCTCTGCTAAAAATCGGCACCATGCCGACTGAATCGTAGACACCCTGCATTGATTGCAGGGTGCCTATTAGCTTCTGGGGCATTGTAACCCCTTAGACATTGCGGTCACACATAGACCGCGGTGTCTTAGTGTATGCAGAGGGAGCGCGCTCCCTCTGATAACGATCGGCACCCTGCATGGACCGCAGGGTGCCGATGTACATTTTATTTTAGATGTTGAGGGAGAACAATCCCTCTGTTAACTATCAGCACCCTGCCATATGGATCGCAGGGTGCTGACATCACTGAATGCCTCAGGCATTCTATTCAAATAAGGGAGACCAATGGAATTGGTCTCCGACCATGTGATCACTGTGATAAACAAACAAACAATCAGAGTGGTCACAGCAACCTTGTTGCTTTCCAGAGTTCTGTCTCTCCTCACAGTTGTTACTTTCTGTGAGGAGAGAGAGAAGCGGATACAGCAACAGAAGAAAGTCACCCCAAAACAGACACATATTCCCCCTTTTTTGTTAGCTAACTAGTGCTACGGTTAGGGTCACTGGTAGGGTTAGGGTCACTGGTAGGGTTAGGGTCAGCCAACAAGTGCTAAGCATCTCTGGGAACTCCTACACAACTGTTGGATAACCATTTCAGGAGACTACCTCTTGAAGCTCATCAAGTGAATGCCAAGAGTGTGCAAAGCATAAAAGTGGCTGCTTTGAAGAACCGACAATATAAGACATTTTCAGTTTCACACTGAAAGCAACTATAAATTAACACATGTGAAATTATATGCTTAACAAAAAAGTGTGAATCTATAAAAACTCTTTGAATGAGGTGTGTCCAAACGTTTGGTCTGTACTGTACACTGGGGAATGAAGCAGGGACGTACAGGATTTTAGGTAGGAAGATCATTTTAAGTTAACAAGGGCAGGCAGGGATAGGAAAAGTTTCAACCATGCTTCCATGGTCTCAGATGGAATGGGATAGATAACAGGCCTCACTAATCCAGGGGAGGGTCAAGTAAGCAAGGCACATATCTATGTGAAATTGAGTTATATGAAGCAGAGAAGCAGGAGAATGCTTTACTATCTCTGTGTAGACGGCGCCCAATGTCGTCCAGCTCCAGGCTCTCTGCAAGGGCACAGAACGCATTTGTCAAGTTCCTGTCCAAGGACCTGTCCCAAACAGTATTGAAGTCTCCCACACACAGGTAGTGAAGAATGGGTCAGAGGATGTCGCACCTGAAGGAAGAGGGATATAGACACTGACCAATGTCAGGGGAGGGCCCACAAAAAAAAAAAAAAAAAAAAGGCCATGAATAATAACATATCTGCCATCAGGATTGATTGCTGCTTCCAGCAGCTTAAAAGACACACTCCTGCAAACAAAAATAGATACACCTCACATTAGAGGGAAAAAAAGTGGTAGGCACAGCCCATCAAAGCTTTCTTGAGCCAGCATAGCCAGTACCCTTCACGGTGTCTCCTGTAGGCACATGATATTAAAATTATGTCTTCTAAAGATACAGGAAGACCAGGGAGCATTTCACCCATCATCATTCATCCCTCTGTCATTCAAAGGTTAGGTCCCTATTCACCAGATCACATGAGTAAGAGGGGGTGTAATGGGCAGTACAATACAATACAACTTTATTGATCCTTTTGGCGAAATTGCTTTGTGCACACATCCTTGGAGCCAGGAGTACAAAAACAGGAGACAAAAACAGGGAAACACACAGGAAATTCAAACACACAGAATCATTAATGTGGAGGATGAGAGGTTGAGCAGGTGGGTTATTGGTTGTTGGTGGCAACAGTAGTCCTGTGGGAGCTAGTGGTTATGTTGTATATTTCGATAGCTTTTGGAATGAAGGGGTTACGAAATCTCTCCATACGGCAATTGATTTGCTCGCTGAATGTGCTAAGCTGATCCACAATGCATTGGTACAGTAGGTGCAATTTGTTGGTAGTAATTGCGGTGAATTTGTTGATGCATCTTTCCTGCCAGACCACTTCAACCGACCCAGTTGAAGGCCAACAGTGCCTTGAGCCCTCTTAATTTTTTTCATTTTATTCTCCATTCTTTTGACAGTGGCTCCCCAACAAGTGATAGCAAAGAATAGCACTCGTGATCGAGGAATCGTAAAACATTCTCAGGATCTTGTTACATACATTGAAGGACCTGAGTTTCCTGATGCTGCTTTTTTTAGTCGGTACGCTGCAGTTTTCGGTGATTGGACTTGGAGATGTTTTGTACCTTCGTAGGTCAATTATTTCCTTAGTTTTTTCAGTTTTAAGGATGAGTTTATGGTCTTCACTCCATTCTACAAATGAGTTGATGGTGTTCCTATAGTGCTTGTCATCACCGTCCTTAATGCTGACTATTAAGCTGACTATAACCGAGTTGTCAGAATTTCGGAACATGGCAGAGGTCCGAGTTATGGCTGAAGTCAGGTGTGTAAAGGGTAAAGAGGAATGGTGCAAGAGCGGTACCTTGAGGTATGCCTCTGTTGTTGACAACGGTGTTAGATCTCGTGCAACTAAGATGTACGAAGTAAGACTTATTCGTTAGATAGTCGGTATCCAATTGACAATAGAGTGCTATAGGTTGAGATGGGTCATTTTGCCTCTCATCAATGCTGGGTCTATGTTCCAGATGGGAGTAGGTCCTATGTAGAAGGTACAGCACCTCATCGTCCCCAACCATTTTGTTGTTGTATGGGAAGTGTAATGGGTCAAGTCTGCCCTTCACAGCCTCCTTCATGTGAGGCAGGAGAATTCACTAAAAAGATTTCATTATAAGGGATGAGAGTGCAATCGGACAGAAGTCCTTGTAGTCTGACTTTTGTTTTATTGCTGTGGAAAGTCCCCAGATTTTAAGGACAGTCTCCTGGTGTAGGCTATAGTTGAAAATATCGGTCGGAACCTGGCTTAGCTCGTTTGCAGAGGTTTTTAGTAGCCGTGGACAGATTCCACCAGGCCCCACAGCCTTGTTATGTTTGAGCCCGGATAGGACCCTACTAACTTTCTCCACAGTTACCCTCATCCCCTTATTTCCATAGGTGTTAGTTCCATCGGTTGGTGTAGGTAGGAGTGTGGTGGATGGGTGGTCAGACACAGCTGTGTCACCCGGTAGGTATACCGGGAAGCCATCAGAGAATCTGTTAAAGAATTCATTACCATCGACACTATGCACCCATTCCTCACTCAGGTCGAGTTCCCTCCCCGTACCGGTGATTTTTTTTTTTTTTTTTTTCCCTGCCCAGACCTCCTTCTTGTTTTTATTTGCAAGTTTTGGCTCTCTGTCTTTACCACACTCATCTTTGCTCTTCCGTATTTTTGTTGTTAGTTTGTATTTCCCCAAGTGATGCTTTATCCTTGCATCTCAAGGCATCCTTTTTCTTGTTCAGCAGTAACTCTGGGATAAGAGTGTCCAGGCAGAAATTCATGTAGTCACTAATGGGTATCTGACTCTTTCAGCCCACTTATGTAGGGCTTACAGTGGGCCTCAGTAAGCAGTACTCAGGATGTTGGGGCTAGGAAAGGAGCTAGTTTGTCGGCTAAGAGCTATAAATTGAGGACCCCGACTTCTTCCGGGTGCTAGGTCAGACTAGGCCTCAGTGGTTTCTGGGTCCTGCAGGTGATAGGATGAGATCCCACCTGGCTGGGAGCTGATCCGGATCTCTTTAGTATTCCTGTGGAGGGGCCCGAGGCAGTCTGCTGACAGCAACCCAGGAGTGGGGCATCTGTGGCAGGAGTGCAGAAATAATGGCCCTGGCTTCTTTGTGTGGTAGGCCGCAACTGACCAGAGACCGGTAGAGGTCCAAAAATCCCAGATTGGGATCCACATAGATAAAAGGTGGCTCAAGGTGGCTGATTAACCTGTGATTGTATGTGGATGGAGCTGGATTAGAAACGCACAGCAGGAGCTCTTGTACAGTGCCAACAAGGATGTAAATTTAGGCTTGGCTGCAAATAAAACCGATAGAATTAGGCCCAGTTGGCATTTCAGTTATTTTTGTATCAGTTACTGTGAGTCAAAACCAAGACTAGTCAAGTCAAACAAACACACAGAACACAAAAAAAAAACTATAGGTACATCTCTCATTTAATACATTTATTTTATCATCATGTTTCATATAACCCAACATAATTGGATCCATTATTTGTGTTGCACTCAAACAACGAAAAAAAATTTTGATAACACTTTCAAGGGTGCAATTCTTTAAAGCCAAGTATTGATGTAGGTTTAAGTTGTACAGCTTGTTTTACAAAAAAAAAAATGCAAACCAATACCTGTATTTTACAATTTTACACATGTGAATGTAAGAAATTGAACAAAACTGGCAGGGTGCCACTTAAGTTCCATGCATTATTTAAATAGAATTCTGTATAACCCACTGGGTACTATCTTGGGTAAATCAATTACAAAACAAGGTCAGACTTGTAAAATAATTACAGGCTTTCATCTTCCTGAAAGAAATATTAAACTCCCAACACAAAGTACTACTAAGTAAGTAAAATATATGCCATCAGTGTGGTTGTCGCAGACGTTGTTGAAAAACAACAAAATACCATCAAATTTATATTAAATAATTCTATGAGAGTGCTTGGAAACTTCTTTGACAATGAATTAGCAGACCTTTACTGAAACAGTCTGAAACGTTGATAGTCTTTTTTGTCCTAAATTTTGTATGAAGCAAGTGAAATGTATGATCAATCAGGTTGAGATCTGGTGAATAACTGGTCTCTCTGTGTCTTAAAAGTGCTCTTCTGAGGGTGGAGACCAAATGATGCTTTTTCCTGTGTAACTAGCAGGAGAACCTTGTGTCTGAAGATTTGTGGATGTACAAGTATGTGGAAGTAATCTTTAGAAAATAAGGCTTGCGGTGTCTGTTCCCCATGAGTCTATCCATTAGTCTTCGATCCTACATACCTTTTTGTCTCTTTGCAGCTCAAGCCTCATCAGTCTCTTCACTCTACTGCAGAGCCCCCCCCAAGCCCCAGCTCTTTCAACAATATCTACACAAAATGGAAGTGGTTAACTGCTCATACAGTACAGTCTATATTTCTTGTAACCGATTTTATCGTCAGTTTCCACTACATATCCCATGCCCTGCAAGTGGTTATGCAAGTCACTACATAGACCCTACATGTACATACTATGCAGAGCTCAGTGGATTTGCTTGTTGAAATCACATCGGAACCTCCATCATAAGAAAATACATGGCATCAAAAGGGTAAGGGCTATAGGCTATGGATTTAAACACAGGAACATGTCATGCAGTGAAAGGAGAAATCAGACATAAAAATTTGGTAAAAATCATTATGAACCCAGAGGTAAGATTCAAAAACTCTTGAGTTTCTTTTGCAATATACTTTGGGTCATTGTCCATCTGCACAGTGAAGAGCTGTTCAATCAACCTTGCTGCAGGAACCGATTTAATTTAAATGTATAAAAATTTTTATAAAAGTCCTTTCAAAAAATTATGGAAACTCGGCACCTCGTAGATTCTCATTATTACCAACCAACGGGCCAACCTTTATTATACAGTCATTACTGGAGCGTTGCCCCCACACACTGTCCCCACTTCGTATCATTAAATTGCTTGTCCGTCCTAAATGAGAGCCGCAATTTTTCTTGTTGTGGAGAGGGAAGGAGCTCAACTTTACAAGAACATATTGTTAACATTAATTTGCAATTTATGAATACCATATGAAAGTCTGATAACCTAAATTCTCTGTGTTCCCGGATAGAAGCGCAATCTGCAGGTCCAACATTACAGGGTCAAAGTGCATTAAAACCAACCCCATGGCTTGCTTTTGTTGACAAACTCGTAGACCATGAATGTAAACATGCTGGCTACAAAGTTACGCAGTTTTACAAAAGTTTTTTATCCTCTTCTGCTTCCATGAGGTGAAGGTCATAAAAAGGTAGTGAGTGGAATATGCAATCTGAGCCCTGCTTCCAGCCAGACAGGAGGACCCGTCAGGAAACCGAGGAGTAACGTATTGTTCTCAAGTGGAAAGCCTGGATCAGTCAAGCTGACAGGAATGTGTGAGATGCAAAGCTTATCAAACCTTTACCAGAGCAAAAAAATATTTACTCTGGGATGTAGATTGTGCAGGCTGCACTGCAAATCTAGTGATAATGTTCATCAAGTTATATTAAATTTAGATTCAGATTGTGAGACTTTCAAACTTCTGGATAGGTTAAGGAATTGAACGAAATCAGGTGAAGCAGGACCGTTATAGTTTATAGTCTTCTTGCTTAAAATGTAAAAAAAAATTCATGTTATATTCAATCATCAAACTGAAATCATATGATTGAACATTTAAATAAAAAGGGGTAGGTAGGTACTCAAGATATGCTTAGGATTAAACTCACGCTGATATCATTAATATATAGTCTGGCATTTAACAGTAATTCTGGCTGAAAAATATATAGTTAATGTATGGGTTAGTAAAGCAAGTAAAAAGCAAGTAGAGTGACACCCAATGATCACTTAATGGAATATATAATTCCTTTTTGCCATCTACCGGCTATTCAATTTCAGTCTCTCAGTCCCTAGTGTGGAAATTATTGCCTGGTCCTATAAAACATAGATGGTGGCTCCACAAGGGGAGACAGGCAATTATTATCAGGTAGTTCTTGGTGGCCGTCAGTCAGTTGCTTTGAGGATTCACATCCTGCACATATTATCCCGGAGGCCATCGTCAGGCTGGTGCTCTGTGAGATGGACCACCCCCAGCAGGGTCTTTGAAGTGTGCCAGAGAGAAACCTGCTGACTGCGACACATGGTGTATGCCACTGTGTTATAGGGAGCAGGTTCCATTGGGATGCTTGCAGATGTGCAGCTTCTCCTCCACGACCTCACACATCCAGAGGCCCCGACATGGAGAGACCAGCCCCACACTACATAGGTTCAGCCAGGCAAGAGCACCAACTAAAGACAGGCGTGGTGGAGCAGAAGAAATGTAGGGTTTATTTAAATGGTAAGCAATGAGGGCAAGCTAAATCATATATCAGTATATATTAATATATATGACCCATGCTGTACTAGGCTGGAACAAGAAGTCCAAAACTTTGCTAAGAGAGACTGTAGCACTAAATATGAAAATAATTTCAAGGTCAACCAGGGAGGAGTTTTTTTGCTTTAGCACTTGTCCCTACTTCCTGTGTTATTTTAGGTCAGCAGTGCTGCTTACCTTATGTGTTAACATCGTCAGCCACCAAAGAATATTTGCATATTCAATGTCTTCTTTTCTTCAACACAGCCATTCTTAATTTATAAGAGTATGTTGCATCTGTGTATTCTAGATGTTGTAATGGGCGGGCATTGTTTGTATCGGGGTTCACTGGGTTTGTTACGGCACTTAACCAGTTTGTGTTGCGACAGCATCCAGTGTTGTGAAATTAGCATTTGAGTCTTTCAGTCACTACAATACTGCATGTTCGTTCCATGTTTGTGGACAATCTTGGAACGATGTTGTGGTATGTGTTTTAAAACTAAGTTTCAGTTCACGGTGACAGTGTATAGTCAGTATACACTCAAAGGGGTGGGTGTGGTGGGTGTGTACAGTGTTTTTTTTCTCTTTTTGTATTTTGACTCTTGGTTTTGGATTACAAATAAAGAATTAACCAATCTAAAGTTCATGTTAGATTTGTGAGGCAGAATTCAAGCTAAATTATTTTTTTATTGCTTAACTATTTTCTAGCGATAGAAAAATCCAAACTAATGGAAGATCGACAGAAGCTCTATTGCCATTTGACCCAAATGAAGCAACAAGCAAAATTGTAAAAAAATAACTAATTACAAATTACTATTTTCTTGTATGATGAATTATGCTGATTCCTGGAATACCTCTTTAAAGAAAAAAAAAAAACAAAAGTTAAATTAAAGTGAAAATGATGATATGATAGCTAAGATGTAGATTGGAGATGCATTTTGTACTGCAGATTACAGTCAAATTGCTATAGAACCGTAACATACACACAGGTTCACAGAATATGTCAAACACATACTTAAAAGGGGTGGTGTCACCATTGCACTTGCTGTATTGGGTCCAATGCCATTGTAAAAGTACTTTCAACCAGTTAACTTATTACAAAATCTGCAGACCTTACTGAGAGTAACTCCTTTTGTTCTGGTTGCTTGGCGCCCCCCGGTGGTGCGGTGTCCGTCCTGAGGCAAACAGCTGATCTGGCCGAGTCTGCGCCAGGGAGTCAGTCAGCTGTTCTCCACTACAGGATCACTCCACCAATGAGAGATCACCGACCACACTTGCCCAGCCAATAGGAGGTGAGCGAGGAGGAGGGCAGAGAATTGTGCTGTGATGCCACTGATCACCAGCTACACAGGAGACTTACAGCAGCAGAATAAGGTAACTGCCGACCAGGGACATGTCTGCTCAGAGGAGTCCTCCCCAACATGGATCATAGCAATGTATCAGCCCTTTCCTCCCTACCACCACGGTCAGGTCACCACAGGAGCCTAGAGCAGCAGATACAGGGTAACTGCAGAGATACATGACTACGACGCACAGAGGAGTCCCCCAACAGGAGACATAGCATGTAGCAGCCCCTATCCTCCCTCCACCATTAGTCAGGGTCACACAGGAGGCTGCGAGATACACAAGTAAACAGGCTCTGAGCTCTGAACTCTCCTGATGCAGTGCATCCCTCCTGTACTGTCCTCCATGCACTGTCCTCCATGTTACCCTGCTCTCCTGCCAAAGGGGCCCCTGTGCCGACTAGCAGGGAGTCGTAAACTCAGCAAACCATGTGAGAGCTTGTCATCTATCTATCTCTCTATCTATCAAAAAAAAAAAACCCCCAATGATACATTCTATATATCTCATATCTAATCTATCAACATATCCAGCACTCTATCTATACTCATATCTATCTCCTATTCTATCTCATATCTACTATCATCTATCATCACAGATCTATCACATAAGTCAATCTATCTATCACATATCCAATCTATCTATCTATAACATATCCATTATAATCTATCACATATACAGCTATCTATCTATCACATATTCCAACTTCTATCTATCACATAAGCCATCTATCTATATATCTCATATCTATCAAAGCATCTATTATCTCCTATCTATCTATCCATCTTCTTATCTTCCTATATACTATTCAATCTCATCCTATCTATCCCATCTATCACATATCTATCTATCTAGTTGATGTGGATTTTTTTGCAATCTCCTTACAAAATACACAGAAAAGAGATTCAATCAACATACAAAACTACAAACATACAAAAAGTTTATTAGTTAAAGTTTATAAAAACAACTATTGCACCTAATGGTACAATCAATGCCATACAAGAAGAAAGCAAAAAATGTATTTCACAGAATCTATGGGCGGTCAGGCGGACAAGTAAAGTCGTAATAGTCGAGGGTCAAAAAATGCAGGGACAGCAACTCATGCGTATCTCTCTTCAAAGTATTCATGGGGGGTTAAGGGGGTCACTGTTGAGTGACGATACACGTGCGGGGTTGACCTCACATGCACCCACCTAGACTTCCGCCATGCATGTCAGCTGGAACGACAATGATGCTGTGAGAGAATAGGACATGTGTACTATGTGCAGTGTCCTGTGTAGTGTGAGGGGAGCCAGATCAGGGATTCTGTGCGCACGTTTCTTTATGAAGTTCTGGTTGTTCCCCTGCACTGCTTTGACAGAATGCACCAACTTTTTTTGGTGCACTTTTAACAGGGTGTTATGACACATTTCTGTGGGACTTATATTGGATCAGTAAAGCAGGGACTATTTGAGAACAGGGCAGGTGGAAGGAGACTATGAAGGCTGAGCCTCTGTAAGCACTGAGTTGTGCAATAAACTGCCGCTGTCAGTGATGTTGTGGGCCGGGGCCCCTTCCACATTGATTCTGTGGGAACCAGAGTAGAGCTGAACAAGCATTTATAAACAAATAGAAGGAAAGGTATCTTTACATCCAGGTGAACCATTACAAATAGCTTTTGAAATATTTTAACATCTTTGACAGCTTTTTGTAGTCAATTGTCGTGGCATAGCCCCTTTAAGAAATGGTCATGAGAAATACCCTAATTAAGCCATTCAAGACAGGAGTGTGCTGTTGGCTGTATAAAGCAAATTCACAGCACAGTCAGAGGCTGTCCCCTTCTCAGAAGAGAATATTAAAAATGATTTTAAACAAATATAAAACTAAGAATAATCAAATAAATTTAAAAACATTCTTAGAAAATACAAGAATTGCCGTTTCTTGCACACAAGAAACGACACTTTGTCCTTAAAATGGAAAATGGGAAGTAAATTAGTCTTTTTAAATCCCCCTTTTATCACCATAGAACAGGGTTTTTTTTTTTTTTTTGTTAACTAGAGGCCATTAATTGCTCAATCAAATATCTAGGTAGATGCACAAACAGGCGTCTGCTCTTAGTAGATTTTAATGCATTTTCTTTTTCTGTATGTTGCTTGATCAATGGCTCAAATATGCAAATGGTATAAAATTCAGTGTAGGTGTGGTTTCATCAGCAATTTTCACTTCTACACATATGAAATCTTTGATAGAAAAAGCAAAACAAAAAGACTTTTTTTGCTTTTAAAACTTGACCTGTGAAGCATTTAAAATGTCTCCCTGAAATGTCTTTTTGCTCCCAAAAGCCCATTTTAATCCTAACTGCTTACCACATGGCCCATGAATTTGGCCAATAAAGTAAGTGATGGATGCCCTGGTTAATGTGACACAGTATGATGCCTAGCACAGAAATTAGCAAATGCTCAACCTGCAAGGCAGTTATCAGTGTGACAAAAAAAAAAAACAAAACAACCAAAACGGATATAATGTAACACATACTTATAAAAAAAAAAAACACAATATCTCCATTAAAATAATTTTAACAGTTTGTATAAATATCTGGCATACTTAGATTTGAACCAAAAAGGTTTACAGAACTATGCAGTTTACCCTCCACTATTGACAGAAATCATAAACTTTCCGGTTCTAGGTCAATTAGGATTACCAAATTATGAGTGGTAGAGAGAGCGAGAGAGATGCCCTGTTCATCTCTATGAGCATTCGGTGATGCAAGGGTGCAGTGTGAAACAGGGGCCTGCAGCATCAGGTTGTGGGGTTGTTTTGTGCAGGAGGAACTGGTGCAAGTAAACATCTCAAAAACACGAGTCAGGAAGTTTAAAGTTCATGCGCTTGCAGGGGGAAGGAGTTTGGCAAGTCATAGGAATCTTTACTGCTGAAATTAGCAGAGTTACTCCCATCTACACAGAAATTCCCCATTATACACCTCATGGCCCTCCAGTCAGCCCCAATAGGCAGTAGGAAAAGTTCAGAAAAAGAAGAGCTGGGTTATACCACAGGGGAGGTATAATTGTCAAATCCAGTAGAATAGTAGTGATAGCGAACAAAATAATTGGCACAGCAAAGGGAATGCCCCCCCCCCGGGTCCTTCACGCCCCCCCCCCGGTCCTTCCACTGTTGATGGCTTCAAGATGAGTCCCAGAAAAGGTTTTCAGATCACAGGTGAGCCCTGTCAGTTTTTTAATAAGTGGGAATTTTTGCCTTATAAATGGGGTTGGGACCATCAGTGGTGTTGTGAGTAGCACGGATGGATACATAACTGATAGTCCTGAAAATACTGTTAGAATTAGTATAATGGCTAGAAAAAAAGCAATTAAGAAAAAACAAGAGGGCATCATTACTTTGAGATCTGTCGTCTCCAAGTGCAGTTGCACAAGTTATCAGCGCTATAAAAGAAAATGTCTCACCTGAGAGATCCGCACCAAGAAAGGAAAAACCAATTATTACCTCTGCTGCGGAGGAAAGTAGAGTATAGTTATAACAGTCACCAGCCTCAGAAACCACCAGCAGCTCAGCAGATACCCGCAGTTCAGTCAATGCCACAAGAGTTATAGACAGCAGACACTCTACAACTGTTAAGAGGAGACTGCTGTGCCAGAAGACCTTAATGGTAAAAAAGCTGCTAGGGAAACCACTGCTTAGGACAGCAAAAGCAGAAGAGACTTGTTAAGGCTTAAGACACAAGGAATGGACTTAGACAGTATAAATTTGTGCTTTGGTCTGATGAGTCCAAATTGAGATCTTGGTCCAACCACGGAGAGAAAGAAAAGGTGAACACAATGAGCTCGACATGCTGGTCCTCACCGTAAAGTATGGAGAGGAGGTGTGTGCTGGTGTTGAGGTGATGCTGGTGGACATGGGTGGATTTATTCAAAATTGAGGTATACTGAAACAAGCATGGCTACCACAACATCTGCAGTTGCATATGCTTATTCATCTGGTTTGGGTTTAGTTGGACACCATTTATTTTTCAACAGCGAACAATGAACCCAAAACACATGGACCAAGAAGGAGGAGTGAGCAGATTGCTACGCCAGAGGCCTAGGCCTCCAGGTCACCAGACCCTGAAACATCAAGATGGTTTGGTGTGAGGTTTGAGCTGGACCCACAGAGTGAAGGCAAAGGGCCCAACAAGTGCCAAAGAATCTCTGGGACACTCCTACACAACTGTGGGATAACCATTTCAGGAGGGACTACCTCTTGAGTCATCAGTGAAGCAAAAAGAGGTGCAAAGCCATTAAAAAAGTGGTGCTTTGAAGAACCGACAATATAGGACCTTTTCAGTTTCCACTGAAAGCAACTCTAAATTAACAATGTGAAATTAATGCTTAACAAAAAAGTGTCTGTGAAATCATAAAAACTTTTGAATAGGGGTGTCCAAACGTTTGGTCTGTACTGTACACTGGGGAATGGAAGCAGGACGTCAGGCATTTTAGTAGGAAGATCATTTAAGTTAACAAGGGAAGGCAGGGATAGGAAAGTTTCAACCAGCTTCCCTGGTCTTCCGATGAATGGGATAGATACAGGCCTCACTAATCAGGGGAGGGTCAAGTAAGCAAGGCACATTATCATATGTGAAATGAGTTATATGAAGCAGAGAAAGCAGGAGGGAATGCTTTACTATATCTCTGTGTAGACGGACGCCCAATGCGTCCAGCTCCAGGACTCTGCAAGGGCACAGAACGCATTTGTAAAGTTCCTGTCCAAGGACCTTCCCAAACAGTATTGAAGTCTCCCACACACAGGGTAGTGAAGAATGGAGTCAGAGGATGTCGCCACTGAAGGAAGAGGGATGGATATAGACATGACCAATGTACAGGGGGAGCCACAAAAAAAAAAAAAAAAAAAAAAAAGGCCATGAATAATAACATTATCTGCCATAGGGATGATGGCTGCTTCCAGCAAGCTTAAAAGACACACTCGCAAACAAAAATAGATACACCCCCTTAAGGAAAAAAAGTGGTAGCACAAGCACATCAAAGCTTCTTGAGCCAGAATAGCCAAGTACCCTTCACGGTTTTGTCTCCGGTGGCAACATGATATTAAAATTATTTGGTTTCTAAAGATACAGGTGAAGACCAGGGAGCATTTCACCATCATCATCATCCTCTGTCATTCAAGGTTAGGTCCCTATTCACCAGATCACATGAGTAAGAGGGGGGTGTATGGGCATACAATACAAACAACTTTATTGATCTTTTGGCGAAATTGCTTGTGCACACATCATTGGAGCCAGGAGGAGTACAAAAACAGGAGACAAAAACGAGGCGGGAAACACACAGGAATTTGCAAACACACAGAATCATAATGTGGAGGATGAGAGGTTGGAAGGTGGTTATTGGTGGTTGTGGCAAAGGAGTCCTGGGGGAGCTAGTGGTTATTGTTGTATATTTCGATAGCTTTTGGAAAATGAAGGGGTTACGAAATCTCTCCCTACGGCAATTGATGTGCTGCTGAAGTATGGGGCTAGCTGATCCCACCAATGCATTGGTACAGTAGTGCAATTTGTTGGTAGTAATGCGGTGAATTTGTTGATGCATCGTTCCTGCCAGACCACTTCAAACGACCAGTGAAGGCCAAACAGTGCCTTGAGCCATCTTAATTTTTTTCATTTTATTCTCCATTTCTTTGACAGTGGCTACCCAACAAGTGATAGCAAATAATAGAACTCGTGGATCGGGAATCGTAAAAACATTCTCAGGATCTTGTTACATACATTGAAGGGACATCGGAGTTTCTGATGCTGCTTTTTTTGTCGGTACGCTGCAGTTTTCGGTGATTGATTGGACTTGGAGATGTTTTGTACCTTGTAGGCAATTATTTCTTAGTTTTTCAGTTTTAGGATGAGTTTATGGTATTCACTCCATCTACAAATGATTGATGGTGTGCTATAGTGCTTGTTCATCACCGTCCTTAATGCTGACTATTAAGCTGACTATAACCGAGTTGTACAGAATTTCGGAACATGGCAGCAGAGGTCCGAGTTATGCGAAGTCAGGTGTGAAAGGGTAAAGAGGAATGGTGGCAAGAGCGGTGGTACCTTGAGGGTATGCCCTGTTGTTGACAACGGTGTTAATCTCGTGAAACTAAGATGTACGAAGTAAGACTTATTCGTTAGATAGTCGGTAGCAATGACAATAGAGTGCTATAGGTTGATGAGGATGGGTCATTTTGCCTCTCATCAATGTGGGTCTATGTTCCAGATGAGGAGTGGTCATATGTAGAAAAGGTACAGCACCTCATCTGTCCCCAACCATTTGTTGTTTATGGGAAGTGTAATGGGTCAGTCTGCCTTCACAGCCTTCCTTCAGTGTGAGGCAGGAGAAATTATAAAGATTTCATTATAAGGGATGAGAGTTGCAAGGACAGAGTCCTTGTAGTCTGACTTTGTTTTATTGCTGGGAAAGTCCCCAGATTTTAAGGACAGTCTCTGGTGTGGCTATAGTTGAAAATATCGGATCGGAACCTGGCTTAGCTCGTTTGCAGAGGTTTTGTAGCCGTGGACAGATTCCACCACCCACAGCCTTGTTATGGTTTTGGAGCCCGGATAGGACCCTACTAACTTCCCAACAGTTACCCTAACTCCCCTTATTTCCATAGGTGTTAGTTCCATCGTGGGTAGGTAGGATGTGGTGGATGGGTGGTCGACACAGCTGTGTCACCCGGTAGGTATACCAGGAGCCATCAAGAATCTGTATAACGAATTCATTACATCGACAACTATGCACCCATTCACCTCACTCAGGCAGTCAGTCCCCCCTCCCGTACGGTGATTTTTTTTTTTTTTTTCCTGCCCAGGCCTCTCTTCTTGTTTTTTAATTTGCAAAGTTTGGCTCTCTGTCCTTTACCACACTCATCTTGCTCTGCCGTATTTTTGTTGTTAGTTTGTATTTCCTCCACCAAGTGATGCTTTATCTTGCCATCTCAAGCACTCTTTTCTTGTCACAGTAACTCTGGATAAGATGCACGGCAGAAATTCATGTAGTAACCTAATGGGGTATCTGACTCTTTCAGCCCACTTAGTAGGGCTTACAGTGGGGCCTCAGTAACGCGTACTCAGGATGTTGGGGCTAGGAAAGGAAGCTATTTTTCCGGGGTCTAAGCGATATAATGAGGACCCGACTTCTTCGGGTGCTAGTGTCGACTGCTCAGTGTTTTTCTGGGTCCTTGCGTTGAATAGGATTAGATCCCACCTGGCTGGTGAGCTGATCGGGATCTCTTTAGTATTCTGCTGGAGGGCCCCGAGTGCAGTCTGCTGAAAGCAACCCAAGAGTGGGGATCTGTGGCAGAGATGCGAAAATAAGGCCCTGGCTTCTTGTGGTGGTAGGCCGCACGACCAGAGGGACCGGTGAGAGTCCAAAATCCCAGATTGGGATCCACATAGATAAAGGTGGCTCAAGGTGGGAGTAACCTGTGATTGTATGTGGATGGAGCTGGATTAGAAACGCACACCGCAGGAGCTCTTGTACAGTGGCCAAACGGATGTAAATTTAGGCTTGGCTGGCAAAAGAAAACCGATAGAATTAGGCCCATTGGCATTCAGTTATTTTGTATCAGTTTATTGTGAGTCAAACCAGACTGTCAAGTCAAACAAACACAAAAACACAAAAAAAAAAATATAGGTACATCTCTATTTAAATACATTTATTTTATATCATCATGTTTCCATATAAACACCACACATAATTGGATCATTATTTGTGTTGCACTCAACACAACGAAAAAAAATTTTGATCAACACTTTCAAGGGGCAATTCTTTAAAGCCAAGTATGATGTAGGTTTAAGTTGTAAACTTGTTTACAAAAAAAAAAAAATGCAACCAAATACCTTATTTTACAATTTTACACATGGTGAATGTAAGAAATTGAACAAAAGCAGGGTTGCCACTTAAGTTCCATGCATTATTTAATCAGAATCTGTATACTCCACTGGGAATATCTTGGGTAAATCAATTGACAAAACAAGGTCAGACTTGTAAAAAATTACAGTCTTCATCGTCTTTGAAAGAAAATATTAAACTCCCCCAACACAAGTACTACTAAGTATAAATATATCCACAGTGTGGTTGTCGCAGACGTTGTATGAAAACACAACAACCAAATCCATCACAATTTATATGAAATAATTCTATGAAGAGTGCTGGAAACTTCTTTTGACATGAATAGAGACTTACTAAACAGGCTGAAACGTTTGGTTCAATTGATAGTCTTTTTTGTCCTAAATTGTGTATGAGCAAAGTGAATTGTATGATCAATCAGGTTGAGATCTGGTGAATAACTGCTCTCTCTGTTCCTTAAAAGTGCTCTTATGGGTGGAGACCAAATTGAGCTTTTTCCTGTGTAACTAGTCAGGAGAACCTTGTGTTGAAGATTTGTGAGTGTAAACGTATGTGGCAGTAATCTTTAGAAAAATAAGCTTGCGGGGTCTGTTCCCCATGATCATATCCTTATTCTTCGATCCCTACATACCTTTTTGTCTCTTTGCAGCTCAAGCTCATTCATCTCTTCACTCACTGCAGAGCCCCTCCCCCCACCCCCAGCTCTTTCATCATCAACAATCTGACACAAAATGGAAGTGGTTTTAATGCTCATACTAGTACATCTAATTTCTTGTAACGATGTTTATGTCAGTTTTCCAATATCCATGCCTGCAAGTGGTTATGCAGTCACTACATAGCCCTACATGTACATTAGCCAGGCTCAGTGGATTTTGCTTGTTGAAATGTTCACAATCGGAACCCTCCATCATAAAAATACATGTGCATTCAAAGGGTAAGGGCTTATAAGCATGGATTTCAAAACAGGAACATGTCATACAGGAAGGAGAATCAGACATAAAAATTGGTTAAAAATTCAATTATGAACCCAGAGGTAAGATTCAAAAAACTCTTGATTCTTTTGCAATATACTGTGGGTCATTGTCCACTGCAGCAGTGAAAGATCTGTTCAATCAACCTGCGTGCATTGGTGCAATATGAGCAGAAGTCATCCACCTCCACAGAACTCCTCTGGATGCTTAGTTCTCAGTCAATCTTCAATAAACATTGGTGACCCAAGAAAAAAAAAAATCGGAGGTGTAGCCGCACCTCACTGTCCTTAATGTTTTTTCAATTAAACTAGGCCATGGGATATATACTCCATAGGTTGCTTTCTCTTTCTTTGATTGATCAATGTTGAACAAATATGATAGGTAGATCCAGTTAGTGTTATCTTTTTATACTCTTGTTTACATACTAAGTAACACTAGTGGGGAATTTTTACCCTATAAATGACCCGTCCAATCGGATTCTAACAAACGGCGTACTTCTTTCTAGGCGGCCACTCAGAGAAGTTTGCAGGCTCGGGTCCTGCTCGCCGGGGTCTCAGCTGTGTTATGACACAGCCAAGCCCAGGCACATACAACACCCGGATCGGAAATGTTCGATCGGTGTTTTACAACCCCTGAACACGCGCGGTCAAAACACAGGGACCGCAGTGTTTTTAGTATTACAGAGGGAGCGCGCTCCTCTGCTGAGGCTATCTGGCACCTGCCATGATTGATCTGCGAATGAATCGGCTCATCCCTGCCGAGTTGAGTTAAGAGGCAACCCTGGCTGATGCAGTTGCTCGATTTACAGGGGGCTTCCCCGCCCCATTTTAAAACTCATTAGGACACCGCGGTCATGCACAACCGCGGTTGCCTTAGTGTGTGCACAGGAGGGAGGCTCTCCCCTGCTAAAACGCACCAGGCCGACTGAATCGAGCACACCTCAATTGATTGCAGGGTGCCATTAAGCTTCTGGGGCATTGATAACCCCTTAATACAATTGCGGTCAACAAACGACCGCGTGTCTTAGTGTAGCAGAGGGGCGCGTTCCCACGCGATCTCAAACCGGTGATCCTTGATATCAGGGCGATTACGGGCTACGCACTTAACCCCTGACCATGGCAATGACGGTTCGGTGCAAGTCCCGCCCCTGTAGCCGGGACTATGTCGCAAGGTGCGATTCTTTATTTTAGAGGTTGTAGGCGGAAGACATCCCTATGTTAACTATCAGCACCGGCCAATGGATGCAGGGTGCTGACTCTACGGAATGCCTCAGGCTTCTATTCAAGAATAGGAGACCAATGGAATGTCTCCGACATGATGCCACTGTGATAACAAACAACAATCATAGTGGTACAGCAACCTGTTGCTTCCAAGAGTTCTGTCTCTCCTCACAGTGTTACTTCTGTGACGAGAGAGAGAGCGGATACAGCAACAGAAGAAAAGGTCCACCCAAACAGACACATATTCCCCTTTTTTTGTTTAGCTAACTAGTGCTACGGTTAGGTTCATGGTAGGCTGGTAGTGGTTAGGGTCATGGTAGGGTTAGGGTCGGGTAGTGGTTAGGGTCACGGTAGTGGGCGTTAGGGTTATGGTCACGGTGGGTTTAGCCGGTAGGTAAGTCACGGTAAGTAAAGTACTGTAGAGTTGCTTACAGTTGACACTGCTAACGATTTATTGCCCTCCTGCCCCTCTAATCCAGGTCTCTCAAACTCCTGCTTTGAGTTTTCCCACACGTCCCACCATCGTATTAAAATGTTTTAATCAACCGTTTAACTTTTAGTGAGAGTTAAAGTTTTTTGAGTCATTGGCAATTTGAATTGTGGCAGAAATTTATCATTTTTTTTAAATCCAAATATCCCTTATACCCCTTATGAATACATATGTGCAAGACCATGACTGTGGCACTGAAATTGTGCCATTTACAGAAATTTTTAATGTGCATAATTACTTTCACATTTTTTGAAAGCAATATCAGTTAAAATTACTCACTACACCCTTGTATAAAATTACACAAGGGTGTAGTTTAATACTGGTCATTCAATGGGGAATTTTTTAAAAATTGCATCTCAGCCTTTGCAATGGCTTTTTTGGGGACAAAAATGTTTCTTCCTTTTTGTAGTTAATTCCTGCAAAAAATCAAAAGGGGTAATATTGCTCAGTATCCCCAATTTATAAATTCATTGGGGGTAAGATGCAAATCGGTGTCACTTGTTTGGGGTGGTCCACTGTCTGGGCATTCCAGGGCTCTCCAATGCCGCATTAGGCCTAAAAACAATTCAGCCAATCTGCTCTGAAACTCAATGGCACTCTATCATTGCATGGCAAGCCATGCCGGGTGCGCCAACCAGCAATATTAAGCAAAACAAAAGTGGATTCTGTAGAGAGAACATTGGGCCAAACCATTCGGACATATTTGTATTGTTATCTCTTGTGAAAATGAAAAATTTGGGGTTAAAGTTTTAAATAATTTTTTCGGAGGGAAAGGAAATTGGGAAAATTTTTTTTCCTTTTTGTAGTCTAATTTCTGCAAAAAATCAAAAGGTGAAATGCTCAGTATACCCATTTGAGAAATTTCATTTGGGGGTATAGATTGCAAAATCGGGTCACTTGTTTGGAGGGTTCCCATGTCCTGGCATTTCCAGGGGCTCCCCAAATGCCGCATAGCGCCTGATAACAATTCCAGCCAAACGTTTGTTCTGAAACTCAAAAGGGCGCTTCTATTCATTCAACCCCCCCATGTGCACCTACAGCTGTTTAGGGTCAACTATATAGTATTGATAATTCAAACAAAGATGGGTAACAAACTTTGGGTCATGTTCTAATTTAACCTTTGTTGAGTTTGTAATTTGGGAGGGGAGTAGGTAAATGGAAAAGGTTGTAAAATCACTTTTTTTTTGAAATTTCTAATTTTATAACTATTGGGCTTTAACTTTGGTGATTTTTGAATAGTTTAAGATGTGCAGTTTTGAAAAAAACTGTAGATTTTTGGGAAATTTCTGATATTAGCATAAAATCACTTTCACCACGGCATGTTCCTATAAAATGGCTTTTAAATTTTATTAGGAATGTACTTTTTTTTTTTTTTCTGGAAAAATTTATGTCAACTTACATCCTTCTAAAAACACAACCTAATAGGATAAATGGATAGTTGATGAAAAAAGATTAAATCAACATTAAGAGACTATGATAAATGTGAATAACTTAATTAGTGGGGGGTATGAATATTTGTGTGAAAAGGCAGAAAATCTACACCTTGAAAATAGCATTTTTTTTTTTCAAAATTTTCACCCAATTCACTCTGTTTTTCATAAATAAATGTAAAATATACGCTAATTTTTTTTATGAAAAGAAAATTAATGACTGGTTGTCATGAAAAAAAACAATATCAAAAATCACTTGGTAAATGAAAGTGTTCCCAAAGTTCTTACCATCTAAAGGGTGCATGTCAGATTTGTAAAATAGAGCCTGGTCATTGAGCCTGAAAACAAGTGTCGGGTGCTAAGGGGTTAAGGATTGGCTCGGGGGTTCGGGGGTAAGAAGACTAGGTTCCTTTCTCTTCTGAAACATTCTTTCTCTCTGAACTTTATACCCTTACAGGTCTACCCGCCTTGCTGTTTTCCTCGTCTGTATGGATGAGATCATAAAGAAGACGTGGGGGTTTCGCTCTAGTTCGGAGGAGAAATTCCCATATGAGCCGTTGTTCAAACCTGCATATTTAGGATGGCACTGTAATTGGCATTTTGTCCGCGTGTACGTGCAAACCATAATAGATTGTACTTTTCCACACTACTTACTGTTTTTGACAATCACTTTTCCAATATTTTCAACATTTGCAATTGTTAGGTTATTTTGTTTTGTTTACTTGTTATTGTTTACTGTTTGATTGTGTACGGATGTGTGTTTTCAATAACTGATTCAAACCATAAGTAAACACTAGGACTAACAAGGTTGCCCGAAATGCCCGAGGCATTAGACAGGCCTCACCATGTTTCACAGTGCAGAGGGATCTTACATTTAAGACAAGGGATTAGACTTTAAAAGTGTATAGTTCTTTAGAGTAGATGAAGTAGATTTAGTAGATTTTTTTCTTCCCCAAGAAAAGGATTCTCTCTGTGGATATTCACACTTTCTTAATACATTCTATTTTGGTCCATTTCCCACTTCCATAGCGGGCTCCTTGAACACATGTTGTGGGTTCATATCAACAGCTTCCAAATAAAAAATTGCCACCCAAAAAGTAAGGCCTAACCCATTTTTTATCCAATTATTAATTAACCAAAGTTAGCCCAATATTAAAAAAAGTTGTTCACTTATTTTGGTCCTTTGAAAGGGTAATAAATATTATGCCCCCTTGTTTTGGATGTGTGCTAGCCATTGTTTCGGGGGACCATGAAGAGTCCACATGTATTTAGATGGGTTCACACCGTATGTGATTCCGAAAGTCCCTTGTGAGCCAACTGCCTGGGTGCAAATTGGGTAATATTCCAAAACAAGTTTGGGCCGGACAGGTCATTTCTCTACCATTGGAGTGCGTTATGTTTTTGTGAAAAGCACAGAATTCATGTGAGGTAACCTGAGTCAAAAGTGAAAATCTTAAAACTCCAATTCTAATCCAATTGCCTGAAGATGGCAACATGAATTTTTTTTTTGGCCAAAAAAGGCTTTGATTTTTTTCAATGCATTAAAAACATTACAACCTTATAAAAAAAATATAGATATCTGTGTGGCATTAACCAAACCCAAGGAAAAAAAAAAGACATCAATTGGGGGCACAGTGAAAGCCCTTAAAAATCAAGTCCCGCAACGAAAATGGTTTTTTTGCAATGCAAATGATTTTCACCAATTCACTGCATTTACAATTTTTTTTCCCACTTACCAGTACTTGCATGAAATAATAAATACACGTCCCTGTGAGGTGTAATTTGTCCGCAGGAAAACCAAGCCCTAATACAGCTCTTACATGAACAATAAAAAAAGGTATAGATTATTAATGTGGGAGTTGAAAAATGAAAGTGCAAAATCAAAAAAAGGGCTCGGCGCGGAGGGGTTAAAGATTAAGCTAGCATAAGGACCTTGGTTCTGTGAGCTACTGTAGAGCACAGCCGTTAAAAGGAAATAGTTGTTAAAGCTTCAGTTAATGCCATATTTCTTTTTCCAGTCGCCCCATAATGTGTATGCACACAGTACCACACGACTGATCGGCTCTGAAGAAGGAGATTGTCACATGACGACCAATGTTTCATGTACTATACAACTAAAGATAAGGTGCCAAGCGCCTTTAAAGTTTGACCTCCAATTTCTAGCGTTACAGATATCGTTGATGTTATGGCAGGTTGCTAAACTTATCATTGAATGAAGTTGGACAATGGCCACTCCGGGACACCCAGCTGTCTTAGAAACTCATTGGTATCCCCAATTAAGGTCACATTTGGTTTGCAGAGGCACTTAAAAACTCGCAATTCTTGCGCATATATGTTGTACAACGTTATAAATATTTGAAGTATTTTTTGATGCACAGGGAAAAAAAAAATCCAAAACGTTGCGTTAACTGTGCAGTATTTCTGGACTGTATAGTACATACACTACAATTTAATATAAGTTGAGAATCAAGTACACAAACAGTGAAAAATATCAAACGGTGAAAACGCACAAGGGACGCATTGCTGCAGAGCCATTACTGAGCCTATTAACCTTACATCAAATGTTTGTTTACGCTAAGTGACATATGACTCATTGTATACTGTCTAAGCATTATCTCTCTGAACCAATTTACTTTCCCTCAGTCACTTTGGGAATACTTCCATCCACACTAGGTGTTGGGAGAGAAAGAAAAACACAAAATTTAAAAAATGCATATGTCAAATTTTATTAAGACACACAAACACACAAAAATGCATACATACCTAAACGGAGCTATTATCAAAGATCACAATACATGTATGTACACTAGAGATCAAAATTATAGAACAATTAATGATCACTTGGTTTATCAGAAATAATGTCATCTCCTTGATTAACATTTGATCAATTTTTGTAAGGGTATACTATGCCACCAAAAGTGTGTTAAAATTATTTAAATTGTATGAACATAGAACCATTATTTAAAAAAAAAAATAATAATAATAATATAAGTTTTCACCTCCATTGTATAAAAGTGCCTTCAGCAATCCATAAGTCTAAGTATATACATCAATAACAACCCGAATTAATTTCATATGAAATGAAAATGTTATTAAATTAGGTGAATGGAAGTCTGTATTACAGAGAAAAAGACTAAATACAGGGCGGTCCCCCTACTTAAGGACACCCGGACGTACAGGAAACCCATCGTGTACAGACAGACCCCTCTGCCCAATGGACCTCTGGGACTGAAGCTCTCTGGATGCTTTAAATTGTCCCAGACTGCAATAATCAGCTTAAAATTGTCTGCAATGAAGCTGTATGATAATTTTGGTACTATTTACAGCAAAAAAATTGAAACTCCAATTGTCACTGGGGCAAAAAAAAAAAATGGTCGGGACTACAATGATTAAAAATACAGTTTCGACTACATACAAATTCAACTTTAAGAACAAACCTACAGTCCCTATCTTGTATGTAACCCGGGGACTGCTGTACTGCCAATAAAACCATGTATAAAAAAAAAAAAAACTGTAAATCATGGTGGAAAAATCAAATCTAGAAGCAAGTTTAGAAGTACAACTTCAATGTGTTGTTGGCACTCTCTTTTTAAAAGCTTGTTCAATAGACTCAACAAAACTCCAGACACTTACTTACTAATAACATCCAAACCACAACAGTGCGCCAAGTATTTCAAAATCACTGGCACTTGCATACAATCTTTATTTTTTCCAACGAAGAAATTAAGACCTTAGGTAAATTAAAGGTTGCGGTTTTGTCAAAGAACCTGAAGTATTTAGCGGCTGTGATTGACAAATACCTGTGAGTATATCTATAAAGGTTAATATGCAATCCAACAAACTTTATATCGCAAGTGGAGAAATAGCTACTGATATTCACTATTTTTTTTTAAGTATACAGGCGGTCTCTACTAAGAACACCGACTTCCAGACGACCCCTAGTTACAAACGGAACTCGCGTGTGTTGGTAAACTTACTGTACTTTAGCCTAAGGCTACAAGTAAACAGCTGTAACAGTTATCACAGTTTGTCTCTTATGGCTTTGTGTTTACCTGGTCTTTGACAATCCAACATTTATAAAATCCAATGCAAAGAGAAAAAAAATTTGCCTGGAGTTACAATGTAAATATACCAGCTCCCGATTACAAACAAATTCACACTTAAGAAAAACCACAGAACCCATCTGACGTAACCCGGGGACGGCTGTATAAATGAGATTAGGCTTAAAACAGTTTTTCATCAGTTAACATATGCATCAAGAGAAAAGGGCAGCCAAGTTATTAAAATACAGTAAATATAAAAAATATATATAAAAAAATATATTACTAAATAAAAATTATTTTAAAAAAATATGGTGATGTTTTTATCCACTTGCATAGAAATGGGCATTCTTACTGTGCATTATTCCAGTGGGTTAGATTATTAACCTTGTTCCTTCTACAATGATGCACAATCATCACATAAGACATCTTTTGCACCACTAAGGGGTTTGCACATGAAAAAACAAAGTACTCAGATCTTAATCCCTAGTCATGTTGACGTAGTTAAGATATTTTAACCACCTACTTTGAATTATAGTCAGTTTATATGACGCTTTTAGGTCCCTTCCCGCAGTCATGCGTCAGTGTTAGAATGGCCAGTGGGACGGGCACTAGCTGACGATACTTCATGATTCTTCTGTGCATTGAGATGCTGTGTCCCAATCGGTTCTAGATCAGGGTACAGGGTTTAGCTACTTCAATTTGGCTTCTGAAACAGTACTACTAGAATCTTACACGCTTACAGTCATAAGATGGATAAAGACTAAATGAAACAATCAGCCTGCTGCCTCACCTAATCAATAAGACAGCACGCTATTCCACCTTCCCCCTTGGCTACGAGATTGAAGAGACTACCGCTTCGTCTGATCTTGCGGCGCGATTCACTAAGATCGTGCATGTAAGTGCCTGATCTTTGCTGACAAAAAAACTTTAAATTCGCGTTTGTCAGAATCCTTTGTCCGAACACCACGCCCCCGATTTCTGTCGTGGCAAGCCGGTGTGACGTGCGCCCAATCCGATCGCGCTCCCAAAATCCAGGGGCAATTCGGCAAAAATGGTAATATTTGGAAACCCGGCGAAGTGGGGCTTCAGACCTTCTAAATGAGCACCATTATCTTGTTGTAAGCTTCTGATCTACACCATGCTGAGAACAGTTATAAGCCCACTGATGAACCAGATTTACGGTCGGATCCAGAGACAACAGGACAGGTGGAACATACGAGTGAAATGCTGTATTTTTTTTAATATGAATTAAAACAGGTGTTATTTTGTTATCCTGAGAATATGAATCTGAATAGAATAGGTTTAACATATTGCATTTTTTTTATATATAAATAGATAACTCCTTATCGAGTCACACGTACAGGTGCAGGTGTATGGAGGGAGCTCACAGCTATTGCAAACAAAAACCCACCATTAAAAATCGGTGCTAGCACGGATCACAGGTGTCAACCATTTGATTGCCGCTAGCGGTAGTCCAGGAGCGGCAGGCACCATTGGCCAAGATTGCAACATTGCAAGTTGCAGCCAGCGATGTTGTTGGGGAGACGACGATATGCGGTCATGACGCAATTCTACAAAGTTATACATAACTTGCATAATTCTGCTTTGACTTTTTTTTTTTTTTTTTTTTAATAGAAAATATGAAGATGACAAAAACTTTTATCCCCACATGGTTAGTGGTTAGGTGCAGCCATTATTGTCAAACTACTGTTTTTATTTTTTAAAAGTTTGTGTCGCCATAGATATTCCCTGTGAAAAAGAAGCAAAGAAAGGCACAATTCTGCAGGGTATGTAAACTTTTCAGCACAACTGTACATATATTATAATAAGACTTGATACAGTTTTGTGATTCCCTGTTCTGGACTTGTAGAGCTTACAAAGCCAATGGTTTCCTAAACTGATTTAGATGGATTCAAAGAAAAGAAGAAATCATACTGCAAAACAATATAAAAAGATTAAGCTAAGGATTAACCTTGACAAGATATTTGGCAGGATTCCAGTGGCAGCGATATTTGGAAACTATGAATAAAAGTAAACATTACTTGGGTAAACGAATATATATGTTGTAAGAAATGATGGGTTTAATGACCAGCCCTGCTAACAATTCATATAAAAACACCATTCCAGAGTGATACTAAACCCCATGTATGCTGGAGAGTATAACATTCCGCAATTAACATGGAATGAGCGTTTCTCATGTACAGGCAGTTGTAATTCAGCAAGCGCTGTCAGCATTTAATGCAAACATTGACAGATTGGCAATTTCAATGACTAATGAGTAGGACAGAGAAGCTCATCTCTATCTATGTGGGAAATAACTGTACAGCCAAAGATGCCATTTGTAAAAAACTATCGATTTCATAATTTCTTGGATCATTTTACCCCATTTTTTTTTTTTCCCCATTAAAATCAAACAAACGAACAAACCCAAAAAGACCAACAGATCAGAGTCATGAGTTCACCATTAGGTCTATGTAAGGCTTCAAACACAGCACTGAGAATAAAACACATACACATACTTTGAGCCACTGACAAAGTTTCCATCGGGTGCAGTCACAGGTGGCGCTAGCATTCCAGTGAAACGCAGGAGACTGGTAATCAGCAGCCGGTGTTTGCATTTAAACAATACATAGTCCTTCAAACCACTCACTCACCAGAGGAACTATAAGTCCTGGTGTGGTAGGAGGTTATGGAGAGGGATCGCAGCCTGACCTCTCCATACACAGCGAATGTCAGCTACAATACAACCCAAACACGACCTTACATTAAGACTAGCTAGCGGGACCCCACACAACCAGTGCCAATACTGGTAGGCCAAGCCTTAAGAACCGCAGAACAGCAGACTCCGCTGCAGTTCGACACCTAAACTACCAAGCATTATTAGTGCCCAGGACCATTCACCCAGGTTAAATGGCTGCCATAATTTATATCTGACCCCTCTGCATCGGAGTCAGATGCGCCAGACTTCCCTCAGATTTGTGTACGTGATGTGTGTGGGGGGGGGGGGGGGGGGGGTACATGGTTTGGGAATGCCCATCCATTCAGGATTATTGGATGGGCACTGATGTCCTACATAATGAGTGTTTGGTTCTCTGGTCTCTGCTCCCCGCAGGTCTGTCTTTGTCTCTGGCAGGGTGGTTCTTCAGGCTCATTTGAGAGCTCGCTTTAATTTTTAATATTCTATGGTAGGAAGGTGATCTTTTTAAATTGGAAACCTCCTAACTCAATGCAAATTGAATTGTTTACAGCTCACCTATACGCTGTGCACATTTTCTGGAGACCCACTAAGACAAAGCGATTCCCCCCAAGAAAACAAAAGGAAATCTCGCACCAATGCAGCTTAATAAAAGCTTTATTGATCAAAATATCCATAAATGGACACCAAAATAAGGGTTATAAGCAAAGCCTTTGTGTTTTAAGTTAACATAGCACCCTTAATCAGGCCATCTGCATGCGAGGACTTCGTGTATATAGTGCTAAAAATTACCCCCTGATTGAAGGGTTATTGGAAAACACAGATAAACACCAGTATACCAATCTATTTTACAAACTAGGAACAAATTTAAGTAAAAAAAAAATCACATTTATTTTATAAGCATACATATATTCCAGACATCATTTAGAAAAACAAAAATATATAACGTATAGTGAATACTCAAATTTTAAACCCCTTCCCGACTTGCGCCGTACTAGTACGACGCAACGCCGGTCCCGGTGCATGGAGAGGATCACAGGCCGAGTCCTCTCCATAGTCATAGTAGGCATGCGCGGATAGTCGCTCCCATGACGTCATCGGGAGCAGCGATCAGTCGCCATGGTAGCCTTGGTCTTCCGAAGACCAAGGCTACTTACGTTTTAACTCATCATTACATGTGCTATCAGCAATTGTAATGAGTGGGGAAGGAAAATTCCATATAACTGCCATACTGTAGTATGCAGTATATGATAGGATCAATCAATCAGACAACCTAGGTTTTTAAAAAAAATAAAATCAAATCACCCCCTTTCCCTAAAACTGATATAAATAAATAAACAGTAAAAATCATAAACACATTAAATATCGCGCGTCTTGAAAATAAATATAATAATAGTTTTTTTCACTGCATTTTACCGTAGCGAAAATAGCTCCCAAAGTCCGAAAATGGCACTTTTTTGCCATGTTGAAAAATATTTAAAAATCAATAAAGTGATCAAAAGATTGCACAGTCCTAAATATTTTAGCAATGAAAACGCCATCAAAAGTTGGAAAAAAACACAACAATTACACCAAAGCAGCTTATTGGCGCCAGAGATGGCAAAATGTGAAAAAAAAAAAAAAAAAACAACAATTTTTGTACAGGTGGTTTTAATTTTTGTAAAATGTATGAAAACATTATAAAACCTCTACAAAGAATAAAGTAGACATATCATTTGGGGCGCACAGTGAAAGCTGTAAAATTCAGCCCACAAGTAAACGCTGCAAATGCGTTTTTTCACCATTTTCACTGATTTGATTTTTTTCCCCACTACCGTGGCATGGAATATTAAATACATCACTATGAGTGCAATTGTTACCTACAAAAATAAGACACACACACAGCTCTTTATGTGGAAAAATAAAAAGTTATACATTTTTGAAGGTGGGGAGTGAAAAATGGAAGTGAAAAAAAAACTAGGGCCAGGTCGTAAGGGGTATCCCTAGTGAGGTGTACACAAATAATTTTTAAACTACAACCTCCGATATAGAAGCCTAAAACAGCAATATAAAAACATTGATTTTATGCTCTGATGAGTTGGGGGGGGGGGGGATCTAGGACTCTCTAAGCAGACACTTCATGATTCCTCTGTGCTACAAGATGCTGTGTGCTGACAGTGTGCTTAGGTCTCTGTCTGATTCTAGTAGAATGTTCATAGAAAAAGATATGAGACAGATAAGAGGAGAGAGAATGAGATCCATGAAATGGATATACAAACACAAGGACTCTCAGCTTTGCTAACTTCCCTATAACACACACACAGTTCCCTCCGATTTATGCCTCCCTCCCACACCCCAGGATACCCCTTTAATAATTTTGCATGTAGTTCAACTATCAAGAGACATTTTTTCTACTAATGTAAATGATACACATTCAAGTAATAGGTATGGCAACCTTGACTTTACTGATCAGAATTTAATTTAAATGCCCATTGTTGAAACATTACTGGTCCAACATTTTCAACCTGTACCTGAACATGTAAGCTTTTAACAATAGCTAAAATTCTTCTAGCCAGATCATGGAAATCACCTAAAATCCTTACCATATCCCAATTTTTAGATTAATAGAAGTCTGACGAGATGGTCCTTTCTCACAGCTTCCTTAAATACCAGAAACCACAAGACCTCTGGTTTCCATTGGCATGCTCTAAACATGCCATAAACACTAACATGACAAACTTTAAGGAAAGTCATGACTCCTACATCCACTCTACAGCTATAAATTATTGCATCTTCCCCCATCCCACCTGCAAATATCCCAAAATAGTATTGAGATAACGCTCTGTGGAATAATGTTATGTTACTTGCTGTTTAAAAAAGATATATTAAATTTTTAGGATGTGGAAATGAACCAACATCTGGAGGATAAAGTAAATATAAATGAGACAGCATGCAATTTGAGGTACCAAATCCTATACAGACAAGGGTTTCAGGACATGATTGAAGGGGAATTGGTTAAGTTGCATGATATGATGTCTACCAATAGGTCCAATCTTAATCACAAACTGAGAAAAAAAGTGTTAAAACAACTACAGAATGATGATGACAGTGAAATTAAAGTGGCAGCTAAGGGGGGCACTTATAGTTATGAGTAAAAATATGTATAAAACAAAAAAAAGAAACTTTTGTGTAAAGCAACTTCCTATTTTGCAGAAAGACGGATGACGTCACCGGCTGTCTGCATTAAGCAGGAGGGACCAGGGTTAATATAGAGTAGGAGGGGGGATGAATATTTTAGGACAAAGCTCAGGTGACGTCAGCCGCAGCGCCTCAGGCTCATTTACATATATGTATAAAACTTAATTCCGGGCAATCTTTATTCTGGAAAAATTAAGAACTCAGCCATCCACCCCTAGAGGTAACAAGCATGTATGTGAGGACAGTCTGCTATCAGTAATCTGATGGCAGATGTCCTTTAATGTAGCCTGTGACCAGATCCCTCCTAATGCTGGCAAGAGGAGCAATACTGTTAAAGCTTTCGATACCAAAAATCCTAAATAACCCCAGAGCATACTAAGTCTGTGTAAATCTAGAGATCTTGCACAGTCATAAGAACATAATATGCAGAAACCATGCCCGTGATCTTCCCCTACTGTTTCACAACTCCTTTCACAAATCTCAAATTTCTAGTCTGTTTAATAGACTTTCATTTATGTTGTAAGACAATGATAAATAAACTTTAGTGTTTCGGGCATGGCTTCTGAAAAGGAACCAGAACAGATTGTTAAAGACTTCTAAAAAGCTCTCATTTTTAATGCTTAAAAGCTTCTTGAGCTCAGTTCTCAAAGTTCCTCAGAGCAGCACATATGATACATGTAGTACTAATTGGCCTTCAGTCCAGTGCTTCACTTTTAGCCGTTATTTTTAATGCTAGAATTATAATAGCTTTATTGCAGTCTTCTGGAACCATACCAATTTTAACTGAACTTTGATGATGGCTCAAGGATTCCTAATTTTGTCTAACACTTATCATTTCACACGGTCCATAAGGTTTCTTAATTGGAGTCTCGCCAAATGTGTTCTAAAAAGGGTTTCTTCTCATGGAACAACATTTGTTTCCATGCCAAGCAAAGAATAATACATTGATTTTGCTTTAACACACAGACTTTGCTGAATCAAAGTAACCCTTTTTGGCATCAGCTTTGCTAATAGAACCATACAGCTAAAATTACCTTCAGAAAAAATATTATATTTGTCTGAGTAGAGCATAAAAGGGCACAAGGTCTTAAATTAAGTTGTTTGTAAACAACTTGAAGAATAACTTTCTTTCAGTAGGTCATTTTATTATTGTATTAGGACAATTACAGTCCACACCAGTTCTATGCAGGAGAAATGTCATGAAGACCATTTTGATTCAGGTCAGTCATTTTTAAGAGCCAATAGTTGAAAGTGAAGGTCTTGCATTTCAATTAACATTTTTATTTTTCGGTCCTTTAGTTTTCTGGTCTTGAAAATATTGATTGAAATCCGGATTTCAACTTTTCCTCCAATATAGCACTACTAATAAAAACTAAATTTTTCTTTTTTTCCAGAGTAATGAAATCGCACATGCCTCCTACTCACTGATCAGTGAGTTACTCCATCAGCGAGTTGATCTAATGGTTATAGAGCACAAGACTGCAATGGCCATTAACAGGAAGACTTCTGGAGAGCTACCTCCCAATTTGACTGTACAATAATCTTTAAAAATACTCAATATTCAAAAATTTAGCTATGAAACAAAACCAGTTTAACTAAAGAAGCCTACACACCAGTAACAATAAAAGCATTTCAATACATGGATCTGTCTTGCAAACCCCCCCTCAAAAACAAAACAAAAAAAAAAAAAAACAGCTACTCACTTATTGTACATGTTGGTTCAAGAGCCTTAACTTTATATTTGCACAATCCCGTAAACATTTTTGATGCATTTTTTTTGTGACACATAGGGATAGTTAAAAATAACAAAGTTAAAGGGTCCTTTCCTCATTTTTAGTTTTTGGGGGTTAAAAGTTACAAAAACTGAATATGTATAGCATATTTTTTTTTCAGTTTGCAAAATAACCATTTTAAATTAAATTCCCTAGTCTGTGTCCGTTGTACCGATATTGAATATATATAGTCTGGGGCAAATGGGGCGCCTAGGGCTATTTTTTTTTTTTTAATATAGTGTAGAGGCTTTTTTTATATTAGGGAATATTAAATGTTTACTTTAAAATATGTATTTATATGTAACATGTGAATGCTTGTTTTAACTTTGAAAATATCTTTTGTTAGTGGGCGGTTGGGGATGAGTTAAAGCTCGGACAAAAGCACACCGACAATAGTACTCTCAAGTAACAATTAAACATACAAAAGAGTATGCACAATACATTTACTGCATAAACCTTGGCAAAGTCAGAGACTAAAGCCAGATACTGTAAATCAGTTCCACATCGGTCCCTCGATCCCATTCTTTGGTTCTTAAGAACTTTGTCTCTTTGCACCTTAAGCTGTGTAATGCAGTACGCTGAAGCTTACACCCTTTACTCATTTTTACCTGGTGACAAGTTAATAGGCCCACGGTATGCAGATTTTAAAAATGCTTTTGTCAGTATTCTGAATCATTTCAGTACCTTAAAATAGTTCAATTTACCTTACCAGGCTCCCTGCCAGCAGCATGTGAAGAGTCAAGGGGAAGGGGTTGGGGGCAGATGCAACCTGTGTTAGTCTCCTCTCCTCCACACTCATAACTCCCTCCTCACTTCCTGTCATGTGCATTGATAGAAAGAATGAATGAGGAGATCCTGCCACATATACGGCTGCAGATGCTCCATTCCCCCATTGACACTATATGGACCAGCATTTTAAAAAAATATTGGAAGATGCTTTGATGGTTAAAATAAAGGCTTTTCACTAGGGAAACTAGAATACGATATGTGAGGACATGACTTCCTAGTAGGGAATTAAGATTTCTTCTTTCACACAAGACTCCATATAGCCAATTGCAAATTAAACACATTAATGAAATATATATGTTCAATCATACACGAAAATACAATTGGAGAAATTCAGGTATTTTACAAGACAACTTTGTTTTTAAAGTTGAGTTAATTCAATAAGTATTCAAAATTTCCTGATACAACTTAGACATACGAGAAAAGGGAAGAAAGTTCTTCGAGCAAACCTCATTTTGTAAAACATACAAAACAAGCCTGATAAACAGAATCAGCCAACGGGTGAATTAATTACCATCCTTGTCCTATAAAGTAATGTGCTGCTTCATAGAAATTGCATAAAATCCCAAAGGCGCAGAGAGCACAAACAAGCTTAAAACATTCTGGTGTGGACATTCACAGATAAGCATTCCTAGTCAGCTCCCTAGTGACTGTGATAAGGCCGGTGTGCTAGCACAGGTTGAGTGACATCCCCGAGTGTCCACTATCGTGCGTGCTGACAACAGCACACTTTAATAATTAATTGGAAACTAAATGTTGTAGTGTAGGCTTTCATCTGTTCATCTACAGAAGAGAATATATTTCCTTGTTAAATGAGAGATTGTTTTCATTTAATGCAATCAAATATAAATGTCCAACACAAAACAAATATGAAGATAAGCAGGTTGTGGTTAGTTCTATCAGACTCCACAGCTTTAATGTATGGTACAGGTAGTCAAAAACCGCAGATTACTTCCATGTATTTACAATGTTAAAACTGTGTGAGCAGAGCAACAAACATAAAATGTAAAAAGAAGGTGCCATAACACACTAGTGTTTAGCACTTATCCTCCCCCTGATGAGTTTCAATTGCAGAAAGAAAAAAAAAAAAAAAGTTAGCAAACTCACTTGGTACCCTGAACATTAGCACCTATTTTCAGTCCAAAACCTGGCAATAGTACATAGGCCATGTGAATACACACCTTTAGGTACATTTACAAGAGTTGCATTCAATTTTGAAAACAAAAGCATGCCTTGATCGCAAAAAGCTAGAAAATATAGATGACTTGTGTGCCCTAAGGTTGCATTCTCACATTCATATATACCAGAGCAGTTTTTGAAACAAATATCAGCTGGGATTAAAAAATGAAGAGAAAGTATAACCGATATGCTCCACTTCAGGTTTTGCCTTTAAAAACGGCATCAGAAAAACTTAACATATACTCCCAACTTAAGGATCCCTACACATGAGAGTAGTGCAGGTTATGGTGAAGATTTGTCAGCTTCCATAAAGATGAAAGAGATGGACTGCAAATCAAATGATAAAAACCACAGTTCAGGACAATTTTGTGAATATTTTTTGATGTATAAAATCTGATGCAGATTCCGACTATGTGCAGAGACTTGGGGCAGTACAAAAAAACTGGAATATAATGCTGACAAACTTTTTCTGGTCTCTCTACAGGGATTGAGACAGTAAAGTCCATATAAAAGAAGTACAATTTCTTTCTACACCTACGTATTACAGCCACATCATTTCTTTGTGATTAGCTGCACAACAATATTCCTTTCCATAATTATAATAATATGTTCCGTTTATTCCAGCAGGTCATTCGCATGTAAAAAGTAAACTGATAGCAGTGGGAAGAGGAAAAAAGAAAAAAAATAGAAAAAAGGCAAAAAGAAAGAAAAAAAAAAACCTTGATGAAATGTGTTGCGTTAGACTGCTCTCTAGTGGAGAATTCAGGCAGAAAGCTGTGAGTAGTCATCCTATATATTGTATATAAAAAGGTAATAAATCACAACATAAAATATGAATTTGTGAACATTTTACCTGATTGTAGTGTACTGGGCATAAAAATATTTATTCAATTCATTGAACTGCAAAAAATAAATATCAAAATAATGCAATACAATCAAATGCTGTAATTCTTTATCACACTTTTACTGTCCCATCACTTTTCCATTTGCAACATGAAATCTAGAAAGACATCTATTTGCACTTTTAACACACATTTTACTGCCCCATACGGCTATAACATGCAGAATTTCTTTTGCTTCTGCAAAGTTAGTTCTTTGGCTTTTCTGCAGCACTTCTAGCATGCAATGAAGGTATCAAACCAGGAAACTATAATATGAAAAACGTAGGATCAAAATAATCCACTGCGGAAGGCAGGTAGTCAGTAGCTCAGCTCAAAAATCCTCAGACTAAAGAAGTCTCAGCAAGAGACAAAAAAGAGGAGCCACATATAAAACTTTTACATTTACAACACATTGAGTGCAATAAAGGTAGATAACAGTAAGTGATACATGTTCATAGTTACATTAAAGTATATTCAACTGAGAACTAAAGTAATAAGGAATGAAGTAGCTTTTCTTGTATTGGTCTGTGAGTGCCTTCTTATCTATATGAAAAGTGTTACTTTCAGATGCAATAGTATAGAAGGAAGATCCTCTCCAGGTTGCGTTCTACAGACAGCAAATCCGCAACCTTATGTGAAGGGGCAACATGATCTCATTTTACCAGTCACCCAAAAGAGATTTGTACATTCATTATTTGTTTTCATATAGTCAAGTACATTGTATGCAAACTATGCTTGTTTTCAGTACGGTTTGCATTTTACCAATATCAATAACTTGTTTCATGTATGAATGCTCCCTAGACAGGAATAAGGAGTTATTTCAATTATTAGGGGGTTTTAAACAGATTTAAAATCATTAAAGTTAAATGAATAGCCCCTAAGAAAAAACAGTAAGGATTCTATAAGCATCATCTGGATGAGTAGATGGGGGCTTTCAGGAGATCATTGTAAATAGCGACAAATAGCTATCTCTATGGAAATGAGGCAAGCAAATTAAAGAATCATATAAACAGGTAGGGTCACTCAATCCCAACATGGCAATGTTTTTAAGGCCCCATGAAAACACACAGCTGGGAGTATTTACAAGAGTGGAATGTAATTTTTGAAGACAAAACCATGCCTAAAACGTTAAAAAATATTATCACATTCAGATTTACCAATTATTTTTGGAACCAAAACTAGCTGTGAATAGTAAAGCAAGATAAGTATCCAACTTCTGGTTTTGGCTTTAAAAACTGCAACAGCAAAATTGAACATGTACTCCAGGCCTAAGGCCTCTCGCACATGTAAATGTGCTCATCCAGGCACCCATAACACTGGTGAGTACGTGGCCAGGTGCAGGAGGGAGGAGGGGGTGAGAGTTCCTCACGTCTCCCTGTCACGGTAGGCTGTGACATATTCTTGATATGTATCACTATATCGTGTTTTGTAGTGTGTATGTGTATATCAAGTGGTAACATTGACCTCTGGAAGTTTGTAGTCCTGGAATGTTCTACACTCCTCCAGAAGTCTCAGTCATTCCACAGCTCCAGTGGGGGTTTGCTGTATTAGTGTAATAAATTCCCACCCCCTACTAGGTGATAATCAGATAGCAGAGGAAGTGGGGGTGGATTTGGGTGCGGGCTGTTTGAAAACTTGTTTAGAAAGAGGAGTTGTTGAAGCTTGGTCTGGAGAGCAAGCTGCAGTGCTCTATCATAGGACATAGCGCATATGTAACTTGTTTGCTGTATTGGAATAAAACTCAAGAAATATCGCTCAGTGCTGGTCTTCTCTGACCACGAGGGCTTTTCATGACACTCCACTCTCCAAAGAAATCTGAGCCCCATGCAAACATACCCCATATTTTGTACTGCAGTTTCACAGCCAGGTCACAGTGTGGCAAGAATCAGATTGCTCACTGCACCATGACTGGGTGCCATCAACCTCTATGGGGATCTGGCCACATTTTGTGGGCAAGTCTTTGCCTCCATAACCAGGCTGGTGTTAGGGGCAGTAAACTGGGCATTTGCCTAGGGTCCCATGTCCTGTAGGGGCCCACTGCATGTGGACTATTGAAGGCGCATTATGTAAATGATCCTTTAAAAAGGAACCTGTCACCAGGGACCGCATTTTCACGAAAAACAGGTTGCAAAAGTACATTACTGCTGCATTGCAAATATAACTTTCTGCCTTCTCTAAGTATTAGAATTACAATATAATTGTGTGTTAAAACTTACCTTGCACCCTGACCAAATCCTCTGTGTAGTCCCAGGGGTTGGGCTTTGGTTTGGATGCATTTCATAAAACAACATGTGACTTGTCTGCGCTGCAGACTGCTCATCTTATCCACTGAGGTCAGCTCACCAGGGTATAGGCTCTGAAGGAGCAGGAGGGAGGATCTGTACAGGAGCACAAAGGTTAGGGCTAAGAGCTGAAGAGTGAGCAGCACAGACAAGTCATGTGTTTTTTGAAATATATCCAAACCAAAGCCCAACCCCTGGGACTAAACAGAGGATTCTGTCAGGGTGCAAGAAAAGTTAAAAGACACAATTATGTTGTAATGCAAATGCTTAGAGAAAGCATAAAGGCATATTTGCAATGCAGCTGTAATGGGCGTTTGCAACTTGTCTTTAGTGAAAATTAGATCCCTGGTGACAGGTTTCGTTTCATAATGCTTAGTTGAATGATAGGGTGAAGATGCTTATCTGTCAAGTTAACTCCTATAATTTGTCTATTGCCATTTATCTATCTAGCTTTAAGTCTATTTCTTCTAGCTAGCTACTTTATATTTGGGCATCTATAAATCTATCATCTTTCATATGCATCTTATATTTATGCATCTATAAATCTATCATCTTTCATATGCATCTTCTATCATCAATCTACCTATCTGTATGTTACAGTTTCATATTACAGATTATAGTTTATAAACAGAAGTATGGTAAGACAAAGTGTTATTATTGTGCAGGGAGCAATGTTGAAGAATGTGACTTCATTAATTAGATATATTTTTGGGGCTTCACTTTTAGCTTTCCCAGACCTAAAAATCGGGCTTGCCCGTAACAGTTGCATGCATGAGGCCCAAGGATCCCTGCACAGTGGAACAGTGCAGGTTTTGGTGCAGACGTTTTCTACTACCATAGAGGGGGGAACAGATTAACTGCAGATCAGTAAATTATAAAATTCACAGTTAGTGTGCATTGTACGTGTGTGTAAATAAATCTTCTCAAACTTGGCACAATCACCCACAATTCTTGATAACATACTGGTAATGGTTTATTAGGTCTACACAGTACTACACAGTACCTCTCTCTGGAACAATGTCAAAACCCTCTCCCGATCCCTATTAGGTACTGCAACACCAGTGACCGCAGCAGTTCTTTTGCTGGGAGATAAGCCAGCAAGGGTCAAAAACAAAGCTCATTGATTAATTCAATTCAATGCACTGGCAACTAGAATACACATAGCGGCGAAATGGAAATCGCCTGATCAGTTTTTTTTACAGCGGTCAAAAGTAAATACCAATATAGTGTAGAGTTAGGGGATCTGGGTAATACACTCAGTACAGTACACTTATCCCCACCCTAAGTACCATATATCAAAAAGTTAAAACACATAAAGAAAAAAAAATATAAAAACTATATATAGGGAAAAATATAGTCTTTATTAAACATACACAAATATATAAAGAAATGTATCGGCACAAGAATGGAATGAATTAAAAACTAAAATACAATGGATGTGGAAAATAAGTAGCCATCAAGGGCAAAGATTAGCGTGGAATAGGAAGGTAATGCAGAGTAGGTCAACATACGGACACCAATGAGCGGCACATATACACATGCAAACAGAAAGGTAGAAGACCTGAGATATAATTACCATACCACAGATTAAGACATGCACTGCACGACCCGACATGTGTTTCGCGTAAGGCTTCTTCAAGGGGAGTATCTGGTACTGGTGGAAATGGGTATATAAATATGGACCAACCAATAGGATATGTTGTTGTTAATGATCAGCGTCCAGGTGGGCAGAGGTATAGCGTGCAGCTCCGATAGGAAATCCCCATACACCGAGATCTTGCGAGACAGATCACGAGTGCAGAACGGAGCCGAGGCATCGCGATACTATGACGTAAGAGGGCAAAGGGCGGGCGCATGCAATGTACCTATGGACGGCAGAGCGGAGGAATGCAAAGTGCGCCTGAGCATAACCACAGCGGTCATTGGGAGACGGTATCGTGTATGAGGGGGAGGGAATTAACTCGCTAGAGTTGGTGAGTGGCTGCTAGTTTTGTATTGGGACATACCACCGATGGAGCTATCAGAGTGCAAGTGAATAAATAGTTTATAGGAATACACATAAAAATTGCATATACAAATATAATATAATAAAAGGACTTTCCCAGGTAAATAATAAATATATGAATGCACAGACAATACATTTAAATCATACAATTATAAAGTGCTACAAATATTAATATACGGCAGGTATATACATGCGAGGAAGTGCTAAACATACGAGGCGTGTCAAAAGAAGAATTAACCTACTGATGTTGTTTGAGTGAAGTGAAAAGACCAGAACTGAGAACTTCCAGCTGTTTGAAGGGATATGGAACGCTTGGATTGCTTCGCAGAGTGCCCAAACCTTGAGAGGAGTTTAGTACTGTCACCCTAATGATTCATCTGTAACTTCATCTATGTCTCTACCATGTCAAGTCCACTACCATGACAAACTTCTTCACTTACTACACTTAAACCAATCTTGTGTTGAAGCCTTTTTCACCCTCTTCCCCCCCGTGTTCCCCTTCCCCCTTAGACTTTATTGCTCAACTGATACAGTAGTTGGCTATGCAACTGTTATAGGGGCATTTGAGCATAACAATTTCTTGATGAATAAAGTTATGTCGAAAGTAAAAAAAATTAAAAAAAATTAAAAAAAGTTATACAATTTTATTGTTGTGAAAACCAGTGGTGAGGTGGGCGGAAACCCACCTCTTCCTGTATCTGCCCTGAAAAGTCCATGAAAAGTCCAATTAACTCTGCCCACTGTTCCCTTGATACCCTCCTTCTCCTTCCTCCTCTGAGCAAAAAGCAGCAGCTCCTCTCCACCAGCTCTTCCTTCGGTGCACAGCTCCAAGGAGATGCACGCCCTCATCCGCAAAGCCGGAGTAAGAAAAAGATACAGGGGATGTGAGGATTAGCCCTTAAAAGGTGTATCCTCACATACAATAGAGGCACCTACCACCCAACTTACCTCAATAGGTAAATGAGTGTTGGGAGCTTTCCTTTAACACCATCTAGATTGCAGGTGCCAGAAGTAACACTCAGAGCCACCCAGGCAGTCACCAAAGCACAGCGTTTGTCAGACAGGTTGAGTAACTCAAGGCATCCTCCTGCAGTCCTGGCTAGCCCAGGATATCCGCATTCAGAGCGATTTTAAAGCAATATTTCCTGTTTTGTGGACCCATTTGTATATGAATTATGTATATTCCTGGAATACCCCTTTAGGCTCCACTATAATATGTTACAGAGCTTGAAAAAGAAGCCACAATGCTCTGATCCTGGACAACCCCAGTTTTAAAAATTAAGAGATTCCTGTAAAAAGTATTACCCTTATAGATCAACACATTATTCAAAATAGTAAATAACATAAATCCCCCCCCCCCCCTCAGTTTTTCTTTCTAATATATCGGTATGTTTATAAAAGCAGTAATTCAATTAAGACAATTTTCCCCACAGCTTCTTCTGAAAAGCACTAGAAGGTACTAGAAAAGAAGATTATCAAGCCATAATTAAATATAATACCATCCAAGAAGGGAAACATAATCAACAAAAATTACATCATTTTAATATAGTCGAGCTGTAATTAGGAGGTTCTAATTACATTTGTTTTTCCCTGAATTAAAGCTTGATAAACTAAAAAGACCTTATTTATCATACAGAAGAATGGAGATATGCATTATAAGCCAAGGCTAGATGTGCACATTTCTTTCCATTAGGTTTCAGCTGTGGACGATTGTTCTCTTGCAATTTACATGCATTACATTTCAAGAAAATGAAAACATCACACATCCATACACGCAGAAAAAAACCCCAAAAAAACCTGCAATGTGATTGTGAAAAAGAATCTATAAAAGAAAATATTTTAAAATTAAATATTCGTGCTCTCCATTTCTTTAAAGAGGTTTTCCAAGAATTAACATTAATGGGCTAGTGGGGACAGATATCCACATAGATCAACTTTTCAGCAATATGTAAAGTGAATGGGGACTACTGCTGTAGTTTAACTCCTCACATCAACCATTATTATGAAAATAGCCCATCTACGTTAACTCCAGGCAAACCCATCTAAAGACAGAAACACATCAGAACGGAGTTGTATTTTAGATATATAGTGATGGGAGGAGTTGTAGCAAGTAAATACAGATCAATCAAGTGCATGAAAATTTTATGCATGATAAAACACAATGGTGAAGATGTGACTGATCCGGCAAGCTCTGTGTAATGCTGCAGAATCTGTGTGTGCTATGTAAAGGTATAATTATTATGTATTAATGCGTCAATCTTTAGACCAGTGCAGAATAGTAATAGACAGTTCTCTGCTGCACCAGATTAATTGCGGTGTCTGATTGCTGGGTGATTAACCGGTTAAGGACCGGGCCCTTTCCTGTTTTTTCATGTCCATTTTTCACTCCCCACCTTCAAAAATCTATAACTTTTTTATTTTTACACATAAAAGAGCTGTGTGACTGCTTGTTTTCTGCGTAACTAATTGCACTTCGTAGTGAATGTATTAAATATTCCATGCCATGTACTCTGAAGCAGGAAAAAAAATCCAAATGCAGTGAAAATGGTGAAAACTTCATTACAATGTGCTGATAGCACATTGTAATGAAGGGGTTAAAACTAAATAGCCGTGAGCCCTCTCCGTGCAGCGCGACCCGACCGCGGCCGTGAATCAAATATAACTTTTATTAATTCATATATAATAGACTCATGTTTTTTTGTGAGATCTGTAAAGAACTAGTATGGCATCACTAGTATCACCATACTTTATTATAGCCAGATAAGCTATAAAATATCAGCCTGGGATGGTTATACAGAAGAGGGTCCCATAACTCGCCAGTGCCCCCCTAAATTTTCAAAATTGGGGGCATTTGAGGACAGACTGATATCATATAACGTGCAGTAGTGTGATGCCACTGCACGATCTGCTCGTATTATTTAGATGGTAAAAGGTAGTGCCGTTGTTGTAAACATGCAGCGGTGCTGTAATAAGAAGCTTGGTAAAGTAGTTTCATCTCATATATTGTAGCGTGATTCACTGTGCAGCCTGATTACAGCGTGATGCTGCTATTATGCATGTGTAACAGCGATATTGCTGCTCATATGTTCCCATACTGCCACACGCTTGTTTAATAGCAAAAGAAATGTAAGTATATATAGTGCTCAAAGTGCAGGCTCACAGCTTGTAGCGGCTGTACACGGCGATATCTCAGACATATACTATGGCGTGGTATTACTAAAGGTTCAACTCGCGCTGTGTGAGTGAGCCTGTAGACTAGCTCTGTTCCGCGTTGTACAGCAGCACTACCGTCACAGATTCCTCAGCATGCTGCCACGTGATAATAATGGCCAACAGAGGAGTTATCAGATCATATGCGGCGAGTGATCGTTCATTGATATCAGGTAATGTAGCCAACACTGTCCCTCAATTGATTGTCCCTTAATTCAGGCTATAATAACTAAATGTGTCCCAACACCTGTTTCGCTTCTACCAGGGGCGGCCAGGCTCGGACGCTTCTTATGTTGTAATCTCAGATTGACAGCTCTGCTAGCCAATCAGAGTAACCGTTAGTTAGGCAAAAGGAAATAATGTAACAAGAGTATATCAGTTGTTTATAAATACTGGAAACAATTACCCATAATCAGATGACAAGCACGGTCATTAGCAAGTTGATGAATTCATGATTAAGGCCATTGGGTTTAAGGCTCCCAAACCTATAAATCCAACGACTAGACTAGTATTTATAGGTGGTGTACATCGCGAGTATGGTTTGTAGAACTATAATCTAGGTTGTGCAAGTAGACTCCCATTTAAATAATGCAATTTGTGCAATAGCGGTTCTCTGAATGACCATTTTTATTTTTAACAAACCTCTCCTAGATAGAAAACCATTTCTGAAAACAGCCAGCCTTGATTCCCTGTGACCCATACATTATAAAATATTACTTAAAGCCATTTGGTCTATAGATATATGTGGACATTTTTTTAAAAAGCACATGCATGGACAACTATAAAAAGTGAAATTACTGCTAAGGTTTACTGGCCTGGAACCCTTTACCTTGATATTTTGCAAACATTTCCAGTTCTCTAGTATCTCCCTGGTGCAGCATAGCAGTCAGATATGTCTAATACTCTGAAAATGTTAATTGCTCATTGCAGTTGGCCATGATGTGTAGAAAACTAAAGTTAATCTACCACGTAATCTAAATGTACAAGACTTTTGATGGCAGTTTTCTATGGTTTACCAAGTCGGTCCCTTCTCTCTTTGACATATGGTGCTATGTGGTATCTGTGCTTGCAGGAGCCAGGATGCTACAATATGTATTGGTAGAGATAAGCAGCTGCCGTTTACATTGCTACTCTCATCAATCAAGCCAGAAGGAACCACTGAATGTAGCAATACGCTTCCCTCTCCTCTGCTGTCTCAACTCCTGCCTTTGTTGGAATGTGCCAACTAACAAATGTGGCTGATCAGAGGAAATATATAAAGTCATTTATCTGCCCTGGCTCTTCTGATGTACGTGTATCTACTAACTATAACAGCTGCTTCTTCAAACACTGCAGCTTGCAGGATTCCACATTTCACATTAACAGTTTAAAAGGGCCAATTGCTTCTATCAGACATAAAGGTTGCAGACACAATATTATAGGAAGCAACACAATGTACAGCCTGATCGGTAATGCCTATATAATATAATGTATAGGACACTGAGCATTTCTGTATTATTACAGAGGACACAATACTGTAATTGTAGTATTGTTTCTTAGTATCTCATACATCACGTTTACATATAAAACTATATTGACTTGGTAAGTTCACAAAAAAAAAAAAAATTCAATTATGGCACTAAGGTGCTATTGACATGATCATTTCACCAGATGTCATGGACAGCCAAAACAATCCACACTGGTATAGAAATCAAACAATAGATGTTCATAAATGATGTAATGACGCTGATCATTGGTTCTTGGATAACTATGCCCTTTCCACTTCCAGATTATGGCTCAAACTGTACTCACTGGAACCTTTAGTAATTCAGAAATTCTTGAGACAGCTCACTCGTTTTACCCGTGATGAGAGGTTTCTTCTATGGCGCCGTGATAATCAGGCACCCTTTCCCTGCCATCAGTTGAAGCAGCTGATATTTTTAAAAAAAGATGTGGTGTGGAATATGCTTTAAAAAGCAATGCCACAGCTGAAGAAAGATTTGCCTAGTTAAATTGCCGTTTAGATTTAAGTGTATGTTAAATGTGTTAACACATGCATGTATCAACTGTTGTGTTTTGTAAACACATAAATTAACAGCTATTTCATTAGACAAATCCCTCTTCTGCTGTGGCATTGCGTTTAATGCATGTGTTGAATGCCATGTCTGACCACACCCTGAGTGGGAGGTTTGCTTTCTGAGATCTCAGCTGGCATGTCAATGGCATTTTGCACCCCTCTTTATGTGTTCAATATTTTTTCCCATGTCATTTCTCCTTATTACACAAAAAATGTATTTATGGACATCTTTGCCAATGTGTAGTGAAAGGGTCAATAGCAACGATAGCAATATATTTACTTAAAAAACACCCATTTCATTCACTATATATACTTCCACACACAAAAGGACAACGTGTAAACTATCAATATGCATATATTACACATACGCTCCCCAACCCTCCTTTTCCCCTCTTATCCCAGATAGTAAATAAGACATCAAAAATGTGCTTGCTGTTCACTGTTATAGATCACTAGCAAATTTTACTCTAGATTACATCTAACATTAAAAACTGTTTTATAGCTACAGTAGATGGATTCTGAACATGGATATTCTGGTGGTATTGGTCAACACATTGTTCTTGCACAGGGGCAAAATATTTAAGATATTTTTATTAAGGAAACCTGTTCCTTTAAAAGACAGTTTAGTCTGCAGAAACAGATAAAAGGTGAGAAGATCAGAATATTTTTCTACAAAACTTTTTTACCAATCTTATTTTGTTGGGCTTAGGAATCAAGTGGATAGTCAATATCACAGGTCAGCTTAAAAAAAATTTTGTAAAGTACAAAAAACATTTACCTAACTCTGCAAGCCAAGATGAGCAATTCTCTAATTACTGTCATTAGCTATCTGCAGCTGTTTGTCTGTTATCAGGCGATTTACCTCGTCTCCCTGGCTTCTCTTTCTCACTTTGTTTCGATTGGTTCCAATGGGAATCTGTATCTGTATGCTGGAGATGAGTGGAGGGTGGGTGGATTTGTTGGGAGGAGCACTTGGAGAGCTGCGCACTCCTGATCTGTAACCTACTAGGTGCAGGAGAATATCAGTCCCGACTATTGCCCGCAGCAAGAAAAAAGATCTTCAGGACATTGATCTCATGCTTCAGATGATCCAATCACAAACATGCTTCAGTCTGGATGTAGCTATAGGATGGGAGGAAGTCTCTGCATACTGCCCAATGGTATGTAGCAGTGCTGTTGGTTTGAATGCAGCAGAATTGTGTATATGTGGAAGTGTGAATGCACAAATAAAAGACAGAGCACAGGCTCCCCATCAATTGTAATGAGCGAATCAGATCCTACACACACAGAACAGTGAAACCTTTTTGAGCACAATAGAGGTTTGGTCTAAAAAAATAGGGTGAAACATCAATAAAGTATAATGGCAAAAAATATATGTTTTTTAATTTGGTATTGCATTAATAAAGTAGTCTTCTGGAGTGGTTTCACTGTGTGTACTTGTGGCACTGTGAAAACCGAATCAAATCCAAAGCCCAAAATTTTATCAAGGAAACCAACTCCTTGATCCAGCAGTCGGATTTACATTTAGAGATTCAGTGTCTTCCCAGTCTTTCTCTGCACTAGATCTCTGTGCTAGCTGACTGATTGTGCCCTCAATACTCCGGCCTCAGTTCCCCTGATGGATGTCACAACCAGGAAGCGCCCGATTATTTCAGGAGAAGTGGAGAGGATTTTACAGATGGTCTCAATGGATATATGAGGATGGATCTCGGGCCAGTAGCATTATACAGGTATTGTTGGAATTGTCATAGACTCTCTTCCAGCATGCTAAAACAATTTTCAAGTAACTTTGGCGTTACTCTTTAAAGTTTCTAGTTTATAGATTGATAATTCTAGAAAGTCTATTAATAGGATCATACTTCTGTGTATTTTATCCATTAGTAGTTGTTTAAACATTAAGGGGAGTTGTCACAGTAAATACATTTGGGCCAAAAATAAGTTGCTAGAGGCTGGTGCACACAGACATAAAATAGAGAGGGAGATGAATGCAATCTTTAGAAATGTCTTAAGAAGCATAAAAAAAATGTAAGCCAAGACTTTCATTTAACAGCCTGTCAGGTTTTTGATCTGACGCTAATGAATGCAGCAGCAAACAAATTCATCAAACCCAACATCAAAACAACTGCATTTCATCGCACCAAAGGAAAAAGTTAAATTAAATACAACCTGCAGGCCAGCACTTTGATCTAACACACATGCTTCAGAGCAGCCTCCTGCTGCAAAATATGCACAAGATAATACACTTGAACAGAGGAAGCCAAAAATGTATGTGCATCTAAAGTGCCAAGCAAAACCATAACACGGCCTGGGCTACTCGGATTGCGGTGAGTAGACATTTCACTCATTTGCTTTTCTCCTGTTTTTTTTTTGAGAGTTGATGTTCTTTGGCTTTCCAGTTATAATAGAACTTGGGGGTTTGAGAGCTAAATAGGTGTATCTTAAATGCTTGCTTATTTAGCTACTGCTGAACATAATGGGGGAGATGTACTAAATGGCATCAGTATCGATGCTAGACGATTAAATTTGGTAGAGTAAAAGACTAGGAGTTGTGCTTTGCACCTCATATTAGTTAGTCTAGTTTGCTGCATATTGAATAATCTGGCGCACAGGGTATTTTCTGGGTCAGCCACATCCCATTTTACAGAGGCCACACACCTTTTCAGAGGAGTCAGAAAACATCCTAAAAGTGGTCTAAAACCTTCAGTAAATGTGGGACATGGCAATGCAGGTGCAAATTGTTTCCCATTTTTGGTGTAGACAGATTGAGGCATCTCCACCACTGTTCTCTGCCAGGGGCAAGGATGGGAGGTGTATGCTTTTATTTGTTGTAATGTGCTCTTATGTTGCGCACTATAAAAAAAAAAAAATAATAAATGTTAAAATTATTTGAGAAAAAAAATGCTTAAAAACCTCCACTACAGTAGAGAATCTAGCTACATAAACCTTATACCAACTATGACTAAAAACTTATCATCACCAAAGGAGGCTTTGGTAATAAATGACCATCTAAAGAGGAAATAAGTCAGTCATACTGTAAACATGGGAGAAATTTTCATTGTTAATATGTCAATATTCTAGCCAATTAATTTATCCCAAATTTCTGCAATAATTTGTGACTTCAGAGTTTCCCATTACAAAATATATAGGGGAAAGGGAAGCTAGGTATAAGTTACTATACTGGTTGACGAATTCTCAATAAAAGGTCGAATACTATAAAATTCCAGTAGTAATAAACTGCCCCCGGATATAACCAGTTAACTATTACACACCCAATATTCCCCCAATGTGTACAGCCAGAATACATAAATACCGTATATACTCGAGTATAAGCCGACCCAAGTATAAGCCGAGACCCCTAATTTTACTACCAAAAACTGTGAAAACCTATTGACTCAAGTATAAGCAGAGGGTGTAGTATTCAGCCAGCCAGCCCCATGTAGTATACAGCCAGGCAGCCCCCCCCCCCCCCCCCCCAAACCCAACCACCCCCCCCCCCCCCCCCCCCCCCCCCCACACCCCCCCCCAAGCAAATTTCTTGCAACTATCGTAATGCTTGTTTGCAATGTCTGACATTTGGTAAACTCAGCATTAGCCAGGTCTAAAAAAGGCACCGGTTGAATAGCTGTACTCAATTGTACTCAATAGTTTTGGTAATGCAATATTTTAAACCAGGTTTAAGCAAATTGTAGTCATGTTTAAAATAGGAGAAAATGCAGGGCATATTAAAGCAACACACACTTGACTTCCTGACAGCAAATTCGTTTGGGTCTGGCTCTCACTTACAAGGACATGTTTGTAGAAAAAATACTGTCCTTAATAGGCTTCCTAAAATTGATACTTTGTAAATCCTTGCCATGTATAGTTTCTATGGTTCTATAGATTCTAGATGTAAATCCTTGCCATGTATAGTTTCTATGGTTCTATAGATTCTAGATCTAAAATATTGCGCTCACAGTAGCAATAGTCAGCATATTTATTGTTTAACATTTGACAGTATTCATCCGTCTTAACCCCTTAAAGAGAACCTGTCAGGCAAAATAACCCCCCAAAACTAAATATATTTTCATAAATTGGCATTAGAGAGTGACAGGACTAGTGACACAGACCTGATGACAGGTGTCCTTTAACGCCGAAGCCACTTTTCACCTTCCTGACACAGTCCATTTTTTTAAAATCTGCCCTGTGTCACTGTACGTGGTTATAACTTCGGAACGCTTTAACATATCCAAGTGATTTTTTATGAAAAAAACTTATGTGGTGAAAATTTTGGAAACAGTCTATTTTTTGAAATTGAAAATGTTTCCATACGTAGTCATACCAGCAAAAAAACTTGATAACTAACATTCACCGAATGTCTGCTTTATGTATCCATGGTTTTTTAACCCCTTAGCGCTCTGCGCCGTAGCTGTACTGCGCGGAGTCCCGCGAATAGCGCTCAGCACAGTACAGCTACTGCGCAGAGACTATGCCGGTTTAGCGCTGCACAGCAGCCGAACCGGCATCGGGGGTCGAGGGATTTCGGCGGTAATCTATCGCTGACATCCCCAGCTAACACCCGGCGGTCGGAGTGGGCTCCGATCGCGGGTGTTTTACCCGTTAAATGCCGCGGTCAACGCAACCACAGCATTTAACATGCCTTCCGGGGGTCTTTACCCCACGATCGGGGCCCCCGCGCCGTTTTCGGGGGTGCCGATCGCTGGGGTCCGGTCGGGACCCCAGAGAAGCCTGAAGGCAGTGCCTTTAAGATGGCATCTGTGACGTCATCTTAAAGGCAAAGTGTTAGCCTATGCATCTGCATAGGCTGACACTGCTAATACCCTGCAATATATGAGTATTGCAGAGTATTATCATGAAAAAGCAATCAGATGATTGCTTGTTCATGTCCCATGGTGGAATTTGAGAAATCGCTACTAAAGACTCAAAGCCCCATAACACCCACACAAAATGAGTATGTGTAAAACCCCTTAAGGATGGCAGCCATGTTTGGTAGCTAATGCTCAGTCCCATTTTTGGATTCTGACCGCCGTCTCTTTAATGGTTATACTTTTGAACAATGTTACTTATCAAAGCGCATTCTGAGATTGTTTTTTCTTCCCACTGTTGTTTTTACTTCATTGTAGTGGGTAAATTTTGGCTGATAGTTTTGGCGTTTATTGACAAAAAAGAAAAAAATGATAAAATTTTAGAAAAATTTGCCATTTGTAATTCCAAATCAGCCGTCTTTTAAGGAAGTCGATTACCACCTAATAATTGCCGAAAATAATCATTCCCATATTGTCTACTTTACTTTTTCACATAATTTTGAAATGTCTGGATAATTTATGTTTGACGTTACACGCTTACAAATCGAATAGCAGACGATTTCCGTATTTTCAGATTGACGATTTTGTGGGATAAATGCTGTTGAGATTAAATTTTACCATATTTAGCATTAAAACACCCCATATAACCAAACCCATTTTCAAATCTGCACCCCTCAACCTATCAGAAACAGCATTACGAAATTGTTACCCATTGAGATCTCATAGTAATGGAATCTCAAATCGGGGTGAAATGTTAGAATGGTCACATATTGTGAGTCGGGAAATGAATACGTTTCATTGGCTCGAAAATGGTACACATTTTCTCAACTGATTAACAAGTATAAAACCCCCATAAAATTAGTCTACAATTTCTCCTGAGTGCAATGAACCCCCCACAGTGACCGTTGCTTGTTTTATGGGGGCCAGCAGCGACGGGTCAGAAGTGAGGAGCCCTGGGCAGCTGCCAGGATTTATTTTTCGTTTTGCCCCCCATTTGAGGAATAAATTTTGCTTTTGCGCTATAGGCCATTGAGCGGCATTTTTTTTGCAGGTGAGATGCTTTTTCCAGTGTTAACCATTTTGGGGTTGTATATCACCTCATTGTTTGAAAATTTAGGAACTTATTTTTGTGTCAAGAGAAAGTCATCAATCGGTGTTCACCGTTATTAGCCTAATAATCATGTTATCTTTATTCTAGGGTACGATAACGATACGGGGATACCAGACACTGAATATTTTTTCTTATGTCTTTACTAAATGTGCATAATAAAACCCTAATGTGTGGGTTTTCACACCATTTCGGTGCATTTGGAATTTTTACCTGTCTTCTGAGTAATTTTCATGGAATAATTATATATAAAAATTTCAACGGTACAGTACTGGTAACATTTACAGGTTAAAATGGATGATGGTAATGTTGTTGTTGTATGCCTTATGTTTATGAGCGACAGTTTTTTCCTGCTATATACCTGCATGTCAAAGAATTACTAATAAAAACAAGGACATGGTAACATCAAATCGTTTTTTTTTTTTTTTTTAATTTTTAAACCGTCTGTGGTTTTGTTGTTTTTGGCGTTTGAAAACGGGTATCTATACGTCGAATATATCGTTAAACTCTATATTTAAACACGAAAGTAGGGGGTGTCTCTTATACACTCAGTCGTCTTATACGCCGGAATTACGTATGGGTAAAATCATAATTTTTGGCAGGTTTCTAAGTTTTTTTTTTTTTACGGCTGTTCATCATATGGGTTCAATAGTTTTTTAATTTTTCTATGATGTTAGGGTAATGCCTATATAATAAATGTATAGTTGGGACACTGAGCATTTCTGTATTATTACAGAGGACACAATACTGTAATGTAGTTATTGTTCTTAGTATCGCATACATCGAAGTGGCACATAAAAGACTATATTGACTTGGTAGTCACAAAAAAAAAAAAAAATTCAATTATGGGCACTTAAGTGCTAATTGAATGATCATCTCACGAGGAATGTACCGGGAACAGCCCAAAACAATCCACACTGATTTTATAGAAATCAGAACAAAAAGATGTTCATAACTGATTTCATTGACGCTGATCATTGGTTCTTTGGGATAACCGACGCCCTTATCACGCCAGATTAGGTCATGCACAACGTACCTCACTGGAACCTTCATTAATTTCGAGAAATCTTTTGTACTATTTTGATGCCATTCAGTTGCCGGAGTCTTGCGTATCATGCCTCACTCGTGGATTTACCCTGTCATGAGGGTTTCTGTGTCTATGTTAGGCGTGCCCCGTGATAATAAAGGCACCCTTTCCTGCCATTCAAGTGAAGCAGCTGATATTTGTTACAAAGAAGGGCATGTGACAAGAACTATGTAGTGATAGCGAACTATAATGCTTTAAAAATGCAAATGCCAAGTGACGAAAGATTGCCTAGGTTTTAAATTGCCCCGTTTAGATTAAGGGTATGTTAACTCCATGCATTAACAATGTGTGTGAACACATTGCGGAATGACTCAAGACTGTGTGTTTTGTAAACAAAAATAACAGATTCATTAGACAATAGTCCCTCTTCTTGCTGTGGCATGGTTTAAACCGCAGGAGGATTGAATGCCATGTCGGACGGTTTGCTTTATTCTGAGGATCTCAGCTGGCATGTACCATATAGGCATTTTTCACCCTTTGATGAGTTCAGATGTATTTCTATGTCATTTCTCCTTATTTACACAAAAAATGTATTTATGGACATCTATGCTGGATTTTTTGGCCATGTGGTTTTTTAGTGAAAGGGTCAATAGCAACGATAGACAAATATTTACTAAACACACCATTTCATCACTATATATACTTCCACACACAAGTCACGTTATAGATCACTAGCAAATTTACTCTAGATTACATCTAACAGTAAAAGATTGTTTATAGCTACGAGAGAGGGCTCTGAACATGGATATTCTGTGGTATGGTCAAACATGTTCTTGCACAGGGGCAAATATTTAAGATCTTGTTATAAGGGAAACCTGGTCCTTTAAAAGCAGTTTAGTCTTGCGAAACAGATAAAAAGTGAGAAGATCAGATATGTTTCTACAAAACTTTTTTACCCCCCCCCCAATCTTATTTGTTGGGCTCTTAGGAATCAAGTGGATAGTCCCATACCGGTCCAGCTTCACAAACAAATTGTCAAGTCCACCCCCATTGTTAAGCTTAACTCTGCAAGCCAGAGTGACGCAATTACTCTGATAACTGTCATTAGCTATTCGGCAGCCTGTTATGTCTGTTATCAGGCGCGTAACTACGGTCTCGCGGCTCTCTTTCTCATTGTTTTCGATGTACCCCAACTGGGAATCTGCTTCGTGATGCTGGAGGATGCGTGGCGGGAGTGGGGTGACATGTGGAGGGAGAAGCTTAACTTGGAGAACCACTGCAGACCCACTCCAGATACTGATAAAGCCCCTACTAGGTCGCGATGGAGCTTATCAGTCCTACCGACCTTGCCACGCACAGCCAAGAAAAAAGATCTTCAGGACATGATTCTATGCTCAGATGTATCAACTCACAAACATGCTCCGTCTGGATGTCGCATATAGGATGTGCGCCGTCGTAACTGCATTACTGCCACTGGTCTGTGTATCAGTGTGTTGAGATTGGAACTGCAGCAGAAGTTGTGGGCTATGTGGGCAGTGTGCCATGCCCCCTACCAGGGCAGAGGCACCGGCTCCCCATCCACAGACGTAATAGCAGCGAAATCGATTCCTACCCCACACAAGACAGGAGCACAATGACACCTTTTGAGACAAAAGAGGGGCTTACGGTCTACACAAACACATACGAGAGTGAACCCCTCAAGACCGCGACATTGATTGCCATTGAGGCCACACAAATATATTTTTCCTTTGGCTCTTGCAGTTAGCTAAAGTAGTCTTCTGAGTGGTTTCACTGTGGTTGTGCACTTGAGGGCACGGTGAAAAACCGAACAAATCCAAAGCCCAAAATTTTATCAAGGAGGAAACCAACATCCTTGAGTCCCAGCAAGTCGATTACATCTTAGAGATTCAGTTGTTCTGCCCAGTCATTCTTGCCATAGATCTCGGGCTAGCTGATGGATTGGCCTACAATACTCCACGCCTCAGTTCCCCTGATGGATGTCAAACCAGAAGCGCCCGATTATTTCAGGAGGAAGTGAGAGGGATTTTACAGATGGTCTAAATGGTATATGAGATGGATCTCGGGCCAGTGAGTAGCATTATTTACAGGTATGTTGGACTTGTTCTAGACTTTTCAGCATGCTAAAAACAAGTTTTCAAGTAACTTTGGCGGTACTCTAAGTGCTATTTATGAGATTGATAATCTAGAAAGTTATTAAATAGGATCATACTTCTGTGTATTTATCCATTAGTGTTGTTGAAACTTAAGGGGGGGTCACCAGGAAATACATTTGGCCAAAAATAAGTTGCTAGGAGGCGGAGTGACACAGACATAAAATAGAGAGGAGATGACTGCCAATCTTAGAATTGTTTAAGAAGCATAAAAAAATGTAAGCAAGGGACTTTATTTAACAGCTGTCGGTTTTGATCTGACGCTAATGAATGCAGCACGCAAACAACTTCAGTCAAACCACATCACAACAACTGAATTCATCGCACCAAAGGAAAAAGTAAATTAAATACACCGGCAGGGCCGAGGCACTTTTGATCTAACAACATGCTTCCGAGCAGCCTGACCTGCCTGCCGAAAATCATGCACCAAGATAATACATGAACAGAGGGGAAACCAAAAATGAAGTGCATCTAAAGTGCCAAAGCAAAACCATAACACGGCCTCGGGCTACTCGGATCTGCGTTGCGGTGTCGACCCCAATTCACAACTGCACATCTGCTTATTACTACTGTTTTTATTGAGAGTTGCACATGTCTCACGCTTTCCAGGTAATAGAATTGGGGGTTGAGAGCTACATAAGTGTATCGAAATGCTTGCTTATTTAGCTACTGATGAACAGAATGGGGGAGGGCGAGATGTACTAAATGGGCATCAGTATCGATGGACAAGACGATTAAATTTGGTAGAGTAAGAAGTGCTAGGAGTTGCCTTTGCAAACTCATATTAGTTAGTTAGTTGTCTGAGGTTGACTAATCTATGTCGCACAGGGTATTTTCTGCGGCGGCCACATCCCCATTTTACAGAGGCCACACACCTTTTCAGAGAAGCAGAAAACATCTTAAAAAGTGGTTAAAACCTCAGTAAATGGGGGACATGGCAATGCAGGTGCAAATTGCTACATTTTTGGTTTGTAGACAGTTGAGGCATCCCACCACGTTCTCTGCAGAGGCCAAAGGATGGAGGTGTAAGCGTGTTTTATTTGTTATGATAAGTGCTCTTAGGTGTGTGCACTATAAAAATTAAAAGAAAAAATAAATGTTAAAGAATTCTGAGAAGAAAATCAAAATGCTTAACAAACCGTCCCAAGTAGAGGGAAAAAAAACTAGCTACAAGTAAACCTTATACCAACTATGACTAAAATACTTCTTTATCATCGCCAAAAGAGGCTTGGTAATAAATGACCATCTAAGAGGAATAAGTCAGTCATACTGTAAAATGCGGAGAAATTTTCAGTGTTTAATATGTCAATATTCTAGCCCAATTGATCATCCGAAATTTCTGCAAAATTTGTGACTTCAGAGTTTCCATTACAATAATATATAGGGGAAAGGGAAGCTAGGTATAGTTACTTGATGGTTGCGAATTTCAAATAAAGGAATACTAAAATTCCAGTAGTAATAAACGCCCCCGGATATAACCAGTTAACTAGTTACACACCAATATTCCCCATGATGTCCAGCCAGAATACATAAATACCGTATAGATCAGAGTATAAGCCGGACCCAAGTATAGCGCGACCCTACATTACTACCAAAAACTGTGAAAAACTATGAATCAAGTATAAGCAAGAGGTGTACGTATTCAGCCAGCCAGCCCCATGTAGTATACAAGCCTAGGCGCCCCCCCCCCCCAATTGTAGTATCAAGCAGCGTCCACCCCCCATGTAGTATTAAAGCCAGGCAGCCCCCCCCCCAATTTGAGGATAAGCCAGGCAGCCCACCCCCCTACCCAATAGTAGGATACAGCCAGGGAAGATACCCCCCCCCCCAGATATAGTATAAAGAAGGCAGCCACCACCCAATATAGATATGATATACAGGCCAGGCAGCCCACCCCCTCACCCAAATATATGTTATTAACCAGAGCAGGCAGCCCCCGCCAACAAATAGTATACAAGCAGCAGCCCTGCCCCATATTAGTCTAAAGTCTAGAGAAAACCCCCCAACCCAATGTCCCACCAAATATAGTATTACAGACAGGCAGCCCCCCGCCAGCCAAACCCAAAATAGTATACAGCGACCAGGCCAGCCCCCCCTCCTCAATATAGATATACTAGCAGGCACCCCCCCATATAGTATACAGCAGGCAGCACAGACCCGTACAACCACCCCCATATAGTATAAAGCCAGGCAGCCTCCCACCAAACTATAGTATACAACCCAGGCAGCCTGCCCCAATATAGATACAGCGAGGCAGCCACCCCCCCCAATTATAGTATACCGCCAAGGGCACAAGCCCTCCCACCCCAACCAAAATATACGTTATACAGCAGGTCAGCCCCCCTCCCCAACCAATATAGTATACAGCCAACCGAGCAGCACACCCCCCTCCACCCCAATATAAGTATACAGCAGGCAGCCCCCACCCACACCCAATATATAGGAATACAGCCAGGCAGCCCCCCCCCCAATATAGATACAAGCAAGGCAGCAAACCCCCACAATCTAGATACAGCCAGGCACCCCTGCCCCAAATAGTATACAGCCAGGGCAGCCCCCCCCCGCCAATATAGTATACAGCCAGCGCCCTGCCCCAATATAGTATACAGCAGGCAGCCCCCCACAATAGATGATACAGGCCAGGGCAGCCCCCCCAATATCAGTATACAGCCAGGCCGTGCCCCCTCCCCAAGTATAAGTATAGCAGCCAGGCAGCCTCCAGGCCCCAATATAGGTATAACAGGCAAAAGGCAGCCTCACCTGACCAATATAGTATACAGCCAGGCAGCCTCCCCCCAAAATAGTTATACAGCAGGCAGATCCACCACAAGCTAGTATACAAGCAGGCAGACCTCCCCCAAGTCACTGTATATACAAGCCCGGCAGCTCCCCAATGTGGTATACAGGCAGCCCCCCAAGTAGTCATACCAGGCGAAGGCGCCGTGTAGGCAAAAAAAAAAAAAAATTCATATCACCTCTCCGGTGGCGGACGTTGCGCGCGAGGGTCCCGGGTTCAGCGGGCGTCTCCCGACAGTTCGGCGCGGGTCCCGGCGGCGCCCTTCACTCCTTTCTTCTCGCGCTCTCGCGGCAGAGTCGCATCCATGCGATCTGACGGCGGGGCGCACAATATGATGACGGCGGTGTCGCCGTGATGATGTCATCAGCGGCGTACACCGCGCCCATCATAGTGTTTGCCGCGACAGATCGCATGGATGCGATTGCCGGCGAGGCGCAGAGAAGAAAGAAGAGGAGCAGCCGGGAGCCGCGCTGAACCTGGGACCGCGCAACGATACATGGACACCGGAGGGTGTGAGGTATTAATTATTATTTTTACTGATCGTGTTAAGCTGAGCGGGAGTTTTCATACTCGGCATATACACAGAGTATTACGGATTTCTTTTTCTGAATCACATAGACACAAAATTTCCCACTGACTATGGCACAAAGTAGTAGAAACCTGCCAGAATAAACAGCACAGGATGAAATTGTCCCTTATATTGCGATATGAAAAGGAATAACAATCAGTCATGTAGCATAAATGTGTGAAATTGTATTTAAACAGCAACTCCCAAAGAATAGCAGTCCTTCCATGTGGTACAGATCATATTATGGATTAAGCGATGTTGGAATAACTCCAGTCTTGACACAGCAGTCGGAAGGTGCAGAATAGAGTGAAGACAAGAAAACGAGCTTTGATGACAGCCTGCACTCTGCCAGCTTAATACCCAGGGCATTCGCAGTCAATGATTGTACCTAAAGGTCATATTGAAACCACAGCCATTAAACATACAGATGCGAGATTTTGCCATCACTTTGGGATACGCATAGCACTAGACCTTTTGATGCATATTGAGCGGATTATGTTGAGGTCTTCCAATTAATCCCTAGAGTCCCTTCCAAAGTCACACGAGAGAAAGAAGGACCAAATCGTCTCAATAAGAATATATGTTGCGGGGCGAGAGGGCGGCCTGTTATAGTAGATACTGAAACTACAGTTTTATCCAAAACTGACACCTAGAAAAAGGATCAATGTACATCAGGAAAACACTCGAGGTTTACAAGCCCTCTGTAAAACTTGGGTAGTGTGGTGGTAGTAGTACTTAAAAAAAAAAAAAATTGTGAGTTTTTAAAATAATTTTATTATAAAAAATAAATACATTTACTAAAATCCATATTTGGTCACTACTGCTTAGTGGAGGCGCCAGTGTAAGAAAAAATCCCTAACTAAATGATCAATATATGTCACCTCCCGATCTCGCAAAAATGGGTTCAAATATATATACAGGCACAGTCCCCGGGTTACAGTACAAGATGGGTCTGTTGTAGTTTTGTTCTTAAGTTGAAATTGTCTGCAGTTGGATTGTATATTTAATAATTGTAATTCAACAGAACTTTTTTGGTCTCTGTGATAACTTGGGTTTTAAAATGGTGGGTTGTATAAGAATCAGGATTAATCATAAAGCTTCATTCCCATACATCTTTTGATAACGTTACAGCTGATCATTGTAGCCTAGGACTACTAAAGCACACAAAAAAGTACCATATCGGAGGTCCGTTGTAACTAGGGGTCGTAGGGGTAAGGCGAGTGTTCTTCAAGTAGGGGACCGCCTGTATATCTTTAAGCTGGTGGTGAAGCTTGGAAAACCCATTCCAATTTGGGTAGCAAATTTTTTGCAAATATCGTTAATGCTTGTGCAATGTTGACATTGGGAAACTCAGCATTAGCCAGGTCAAAAAAAAGGCACCGGTTTGTTGAATAGCTGTATCAATTGTACTCAATAGTTTTGGTAATGCAAGATTAAACAAGGTTAGCAAATTGTAGTAATGTTTAAAATAGGAGAAAGTGCAGGGCATATTAAGCGCAACACACTTGAATTACCCACACCCCCCCCACATGACCGCAAGATTCGTTTGGGTTCTGGCTCTCACTTTCAAGACAGTTTGTAGAAAAACTACTGCCTTAATAGGCTTCCAAAAATTGATACTTGTAAATCCTTGCCATGTATAGTTTCTATTGGTTCTATAGATTCTAGATATAAAAATTACTGCGGCTCACAGTAGCAATATCAGCATATTTATTGTTTAACATTTGCATATTCACGTCTTGAACCCCTAAAGAGAACCGGTCAGGCAAAATAACCCCCAAAATAAATTATATTTTCATAAATATTGGCATTAGGGAGAGCATTTCCTATATCCCTTCATGTCCCTCTACATGCTGTAAACCTTAGGCAATGAGGTCCTTAAGCTGTATGCAAATGACTGTGAGATGCTCCAATGAATGCATTATCATATTAAACGCCAGCTTATCATGATTGTGATCACAGCAATCCTCGTGACTAGAAGACAGCTTGTATAAGTTGTGAGGCTTTGTATAATTATGTGCTTCTGTTGCGTGGTGGCCACGCCACTTCAGCTGTGTGTGGTTGTGTGTGTGTGTGTGTGTGTGTTGTGTGGGTGTGTGGGTGGTGTGTGGGTGTGTGCGGTGGTTGTGGGTTGGTGTGTGTGTGTGTGGTGGGGGGTGGTGTGTGTGTGTGTGCTGTGTGTGTGGGTGTGTGTGTGTGTGTGGTGTGTGTGTGTGTGTTGTGTGTTGTGTGTGGTATAGGAGAGATTACAGCAGCCTCCAGGCAGCCATTTTACAGAAGAACATGTCAGATTCATGGGTAGTGATTGTCGGTGTCCTATGTGTATAGGAGGATGCGCAGTCAGCAATGCAGCACAACACTAGCCAGCTTACTATACTAGTACACACAGGACATGAGCAGGGGGAGAAGAGGGGCGGGGTACAGGAGTGACATCACTGCCTCTGACCATGTGACAAGCATTACATAATAAAGAAAAGATGATTTTAGAATGAATTAAGGTATGAATTGACTAGAGAAAGGAGGTGATGGGATCCTTGTGAGCGGCTCCAACAGTAGTAGTGACAGATAGTGACACAGACCTGATGGACAGTGTCCTTAACGCCGAAGCACTTTTCCCTCCGGCCAGTCCATTTGTTAAAAATCTGCCTGTGGCACTGAAGTGGTTATAACTTCGGAACGCTTTAACATAATCCAAGTGATTTTATGAAAAAAAACTTATGTGGTGATAAATTTGGAAAAAACAAGTCTCTATTGTTTGAAATTGAAAATGTTTCCATACGTAGTCATACCAGCAAAAAAACTTGATAACTAAATCACCGAGTTGCTTTATGTATCCATTGTTTTTAACCCCTAGCGCTTGACGCAGTAGATGTATTGCGCGGAGTCCCGCGAATAGCGCTTCAGCACAGTACAGCTAATGGACGCAGAGACTACGCCGGTTAGCCCGAGGCACAGCCAGCCGAAACCGTGATCGGGGGGTCGAGGGGATTTCGGCTAGGCGTAATCGATCGCTGACATCCCCAGGCTAAAACAGCTTGTCGGTGTGAGTGGGCTCCGATCGGGGTGTTTAACAGTTAATGCCGAGGTCACGCAACCACAGATTTAAACATGCCTTCGGGGTTTTAACCCATCTAATCGGGGCACCCGCGCGTTTTAGGGGGTGCACGACGCGGGGTTCGGCGCGGACGCCCAGAGAAGCTGAAGGCAGTGCCTTTAAGATGGGCATCTGTGACGTAATCTTAAAGGCAAAGTGTTAGCCTATGCATTGCAAGGCTTGGAGACTGCTAATCCCTGCAATATATGAGTATTGCAGAGTATTATCATGAAAAAGCATCAGATGATTGCTTGTTAATGTTCATGTGGAGAGTCAAGTAAAAAAAAAAAAAAAGTTGGCAATAAAAAAAAACACTTTATAATCGCCTCTAAAATGCCCATAAGCACCAAAACCTATAAAGAGACATATAACGCTCAAAAAAAGTCCTAATCTAAACACAACCCCACAAGTAGAGATATCACACGTCCGTAACAACCAATAGAAAAAATTAAACAACTATTGAACCCATATGATGAACAGCCGTAAAAAAAAAAAAAACTTTACAAACCTGCCAAAATTATGATTTTACCATACGTAATTCCGCGTATAAGACGACTGAGTGTATAAGACGACCCCCCTACTTTCTGTTTAAATAGTAGAGTTTAAGATATACTTCGACCGTATAGACTACCCGTTTCCGCCCCCAATAAACACAAAGCAAAAAGCCCCGGGTTTAAAAATTAAAAAAAAAAAAAAAAACAGATTGATAGTTACATGTGTCCTTTGTTTTTATTAAATCCTTTGACATGCAGGTATATAGCAGGAAAAAAACTGTCGCCATAAACATAAGGCATACTAACACAACATACCATCACCATTTTAAACCTGTAAATGTTACCAAGTACTGTCCTGTAATCATGTTATTTTATTATAATTATTCCATGAAAATTACTCAGAAACAGGTACAAAATTCCAAATGCACCGAAATGGTGTGAAAACCCACCTACATTAGGGTGTTCTTTTATGCACATTTAGGAAAACATAAGAAAAATATTCAGAGTCTGTATCGCCCGTACTCGTATCGTACCCTAGAATAAGATAACATGATTATTAGGCTAACTGGTGAACACCAGATGATGACGTTTCTACTACTGACACAAAAATAAGTTCTAAATTTTCAAACAATAGGGTGATATACAACCCCAAAATGGTAACACGGAAAAAGCATCTCACCTGCCGAAAAAAAATGCCCTCAAATGTACCTACTAGCGCAAAAGCAAAATGTTTAGTCCTTCAAATGGGGGGCAAAACGAAAAACTAAATCCTGGGGCAGCTGCCCAGGGCTCCTTCCTTCTGCGCCTCGCTGCTGTGGCCCCCATAAAACAAGCAACGGTCACTGTGGGGGGTCTCTTCTGCAACTCAGGAGAAATTTAGAACTAAATTTTTGGGGGTTATCTTATATTGTTGAATCAGTTGCGAAAATGTGTACATTTTAGCAGCAAATGAAGTATTCCAATTCCCGATCACAATATTGGACCATTCTAACATGTCACGACGCCATTTATGATCATTACTATGAGATCTCAAGGGTAACAACTTCGTAAATGCTGTTTCTGATATAGCTGAGGGGTGCGATTTGACAATGGGTTTGGTTATTATGGGGTTGTTTTAATGCTTAAGATAGGTAAAATTAATCTCAAAGTATTTATCCCCAAAATAGTCAATTCTGAAAATACGGAAAGTCACTGCTATTCGATTTGTAAGCGTGTTGTAACGTCAACATAAATTATCCAGACATTCAAAATTAGTGAAAAAGTAAAGTAGACAATATGGGAATGATTATTCGGCATTTTATTTAGGTGGTAATCGACCCTTAAAAACGGTGAATTTGTGAATTACAAATGGCAAAATTTTTCTTAAAAATTTATCATTTTCTTTCTTTTTTGCTAATAAACGCCCGCAAAACTATCAGACCAAAATTTACCCACTACAATGAAGTACAAAACATGTACATGTGGGAAGAAAAAACAATCTCAGAAGCGCTTGGATAAGTACATGTTCAAAAGTATAACCAATATAAAGAGACGAGCCGTCAGATCCAAAAATGGGACCTGAGCTTAAGCTACAAATGGCTGCCATCTTAAGGGGTTTAACAGTACTCATTTTGTGGGGTGTTATGGGGCTTTTGAATTTAGTACGATTCTCAAATTATTACATAAAAACCAAAAGGTCATGCTTTTGCGGGACCTTCTCAGTTCAAGTCCTTTTAGAGGCTAAATAAAGTAAACCCCATAAACTATCCCCCATTATAGAAACTAACCCCTTAATGTAATGCAAACACCACTCTCTTAGAGTTGTTTACAGGGGAGATAAAATAAAATTGGATCACATTTTGAATGTAAAAATTTTTTTGCTAATAATGGTTTTCTAATAAAAATTCTGCAGTGGGGGATTTGTTCAAAACGAAAATTCAGCTGATGCCCACGTCACGAAAGTTTGATACCGGGACCCAAATTTCCGAGTGTAACAATACCCATATGGGTGGTAACCTGCTGTATGGGTCACACGCCAGATCATCGTGAATGGAGCTGTGCCTTCAGACAGAATGCATCTCTCCTCTGGTTCTTCCTTCTATTGGGTAGTACATCTTTATTTGTTTGGAAAGGAAATTGGACACATAAAGGGCTTATTTTTGCGACAAATTGCACTTTACAAATACTGTATATACTCGAGTATAAGCCGACCCAGAAATAAGCGAGGCCCCTAATTTTACCACAAAAACCTGAAAACCTATATTTTTTGTACTCGAGATAAGCAGAGTTTGGGTTTCACAGCACGTTTTTTGGGCTTGAAAACATAGGCTATGCATCGAGTATATATATGGGTTCATTTTTAGGTGGGTCATCGCTCATTGAAAGATTTATTTAACTCTTAAATGTATATAGGAAACAAAAAAATTTCATAAATTTGGTTCCTTCATCTCATTTTTGGTGTGCCCCACACCGCACCATAAATACATTATCTTTGTTCATATATCATACAGGTTACGGGAACGTACGTCATTGTAATTTTTCGATATTTCATAACAGAGAAACCTCATTTATCTTATATGTGTTTCGAGACCTATTTATTCTTGCGTTACAAAGCGGGTTTAGGGCTTATTTTTGCGGGTTGAGTGTCCCTTTTCAGTGAACCTTTAGTGACACATAACTTTTTTTGATCACTATTTAGACAATTTTTGTGACAGCGATTATGAAAAAAAACATTTTCGGCGCTCGTCCAAGCGGTGTCCATAATTAATTACATTACAGGCCAGCAATAACTCAAATTGGGGGGGGGGAGAGCGAGGTTAGTTTGGTGATTTTTTGTTTTAATTTAGTAGCGCATATTATAAGTGTATAGGAAATGTGTGGTTATTAGGGCACTTGAATATTTCTTTAATCATAATAAAAATATATTTTAATAAAAAGAATTAGCCAGAAGCATGATGTAGTAATACTGCAAAATGTGGGAATGCACTTCCCGCCATGCAGTATTATTACGTCAAATGTCAGGAAGGGGTTAATTCATGAAAATTGGACATTAATCTGGGACAAATAAAATTGTTCAATGTCTACAAAAGTAAACAAGTATAGACTGAGGATAAATTTCAGCCCTAATACAAAATGAACTTGTAATTTGTCCATATACAATTTATGAGAAGTGTTTAAAGAGAAAAAAAATAAACTACTAGATGTTACATGTACTCTTGTGAGAGACATAACACATGTTATCAGCCTTACAGGCATCATTTTAGTATTTTTCCTTGTGGTAATTTGTGGTAAAATTTCTTGCCTTTGTCGAGCTATAATAAAGTATATACAGTAAAAGTGAATTGTATGTCGTTTTTACAATAAGCAGAACATGTCTCATCCTCTCCCTGCCTGTGTAAGGCTCCTTTAACACCCAGCGTGTGGGGATGCTGGATATACAACCCCATCAATGGCCAAGGCAACTTGTCGAAAAGATGGAGCATGCTCCATCTTTCCTTGTGTTTTTCGCCCCCACTCTCTGAGCTGCCAAATCTAATCATTATTCTTTTTTATGTGTCAAGCTTAGAGAAGGACACCGCCGGAATCAACATCCAGAGGAGCGTATGTAAGTATTTGTAGTTTAATAGGTCCAACATGCATCGCTATTTTAACACCATCTTCTCTCAGCTGTTGTAACAAGTTTCAAAATGCATGTGTTAACACCACGTGTGAACGCACCGTCAGTATGTGATGCGAAGCCCCGCCCCAAATCAGGACTATTCTAAAGCAGTGATTAAAACAAAAATGGCATTTCCAATTTTCTTTTTATTGTAAATTGCCATTATGTTTTTGTACTTATTCATCTATTTTTTTGTCTAGGATTATGCAGGATGACATCTTGCCTGAGCTCTAGTAACAGCATTTTGTAGAATACTTTGTAGCTCACTTGTTGCCATAGGTAGCAATAGATTGGACTCAATGTCAATGAAGAATTTTCTAGGGTTCCTCTATGCAAATAAGAAATACGCTGCAACATCATCTATTGTCAATAGAGGGTGCAAGCCCTGTGTTTTCTACTGAGGAGTTCTGTTCTATTCTTATCAGGTTTATAATGTAAAGGAGGCAATTACTGCAAAGAAAATCCCCACAGAATTAGAAAGAGTCAGTCAATTATCAGGCTTTGGGGCCCTGAGTGAAGAAAAATATCCTAGTTATAAGTTTAACACAAAACTTGGTTTTAAAAATAGTCATAGTTTTCAAGTCAACCTTTAGGATGACCAAGTGGATTAGGACTTACATTAAGAAAAAGCAAGTATACAGGGCTAAGAAAAACACAAAAGACATATGTTGAGATGCCGTCAGTTGAATAGAAAAACACAAAAATGTGGTAAAACAATTCTCACAAATGCTTAAGTAACAGGGCAATGGAGCAATGTAAAATAGATGTAAAAAAAAAAAAACCAGGACCGCCATATTAAATTCAGAATGAATCGCTTCCAAGGTAACAGGACAAACATGAACATTAACCTACACAGCCTTATGTCCCAATATCACCTTGCATGCCTGTCTATCTTCACAGGTATGACAAGGAGCAAGACTAGTTTCCCAAATAATATATTATTAGTCCACCAACCAGCAATCAGTAGAAGCTGAACAGCCTTATATGCCGAGGTTGTAAACTTGTAATTTTACAATGCAGGTTTCATGCGACACAGCAGGACAACGTTGTTTGTCTGAGGAAAATCATCTACTCACCAGCTTGGCTATTTTTCCGTAATCAATCCATCTGACTGTAGCAAAATTTGTTGATTCGGCACAGTTGAAGCCATGATTGAAACCGGCATGATACCCGTATGGGAAAGTGATCATAAATTCACCAGCTTCTTGTGTAACCTGCAGGGGAGAATCAAAAAGCTAGATGAGTTGTGAAAAGAAAGAAAAAAAAAATGAATAACGTCTAACTGAGACATCAAAGCAGGAAAAGAGAGAATGCAGGAAATATGACCTGCTTGGAAAAAAATAACCAGCATGGTGCAATACTGCAAGAGAGTAAAACAGATCCTGACAAAAAATAAAATAAAATTAAATATATGTTCTCGACAAGCAAACACTCTTCCTATGGCTGCCTAGGTCATTCTGCAGGTCACCCCCCTGTTACCAGGAATACAATGGTAACAAGTATGACTGTGTGCTCACTTCTTTTTTTTCTGGCTTTTCTGCTGGTCAGATGCATCTGTCTTTTTTTTTTCCTATAGGTACGTCACATTTGAAGTGTTTTAACAGACAGAATTTGTACCCCTTGTAGAGGGCAGGTGCGGATGTGTTCCAAATTCATTCTTATCTGGATATAGGTGATAACTAAAAGATGGCAAAGTTTGAAGAGACCACCTTAGGAGCAAAAAATAAATAAATAAAAGACGTAATGGAACATCTGAAGCGAGACACATTTGATCTTTAGAGCCATCAGATGCAAATTGGTTTCCTGATCAATGTGAAAACAAGTCAGACTTTTCCAAATAGACTGCCATGTGTGTACAAAAAGGAATAACCCATTTTTTTTTTTTTATAGTTTTCTACCTTTTTCTTTATTTTCGTGGCCTTGTGGGCCCATAACAGTTTATTCAATGCCAAAAAAGTCCGGCCAACAGATGAGAAGTGTTTCCCTGAGGTTTAGATATAGAAAGGGAAGTCCTTGCATTATACTAGTTGTGCAGTGTATGGGGACAGAATTCATTCCTATGCTGCATTTGCATTGCATTTAGAAATGCAGACGGGGCTCTGCCGGTTGCATATGCATTTCCATTGAAGTGCAGGCAATCCGTAACAAACAGCGAGTGCACATTACTGATCACACGTATTTCAATGTGTGATCGGACCGAGCCTGCAATGCAAACGCAACGTGTGAAGATAGACCCGGTTCACCTGGGGAGTTTACACTGCATTTGGATGCGTAATATGACAACTGAGCAGATTTGCTTAAATTACGTTAACATATGTTAACATTTTTTGCTAACATTGCGTTTACACAAATATTAACTATTTTATTCCCGGGCAATTTTCCAGTTTTGCATTTCCGTTTTTTACTTCCCTCTTTCCACAAGCCATATCTTTTTTATATTTTCCATATACAGAGACATAGGAGGGCTTGTTAACTGCAGGACAGATTGTATTTTCTAGCTGCATCATTTTTTACTTTGTTCATTGTACAGGGATAAAATTTCCAAATGTGGTACAAAAACACAGATGCACAATATTCCTACAGGTTTTTTTTTTATCTTTTCCTGTGCGGCCCACATAATACCCAACCTTTATTCATTGGGTCGGTACAAATCACAGTAATACCAAATTTATGTATTTTTTATGTTCTAATACTAAAATAATTAAAAATCTTTTGTGAAATTGATCACTTTTTATTAAAATTTTTATGCATTGTAAAAATATGGCGATTTAGGCACCATTTTCCATTAAGGGGTGCACCTTCGGGAATAATTATTTTTATATTATAATAGATTTTACTTATTTATTTTTACATATGTTCTAAGAAAAGGTAATAGATTTTACTTATTTATTTTTACATATGTTCTAAGAAAAGGGAGGGGGGGGGAATTTGGATTTTTTATAAACTTTTTTTACTATTACAGGCAGTCCCCGGGTTACATACAAGATAGGGTCTGGAGTTTTGTTCTTAAGTTGAATTTGTATGTAAGTCGAAACTGTATATTTTATAATTGAAATTCTAGAAAAAAAATTTCTTTTGTCCCAGTGATAATTGGAGTTTCAAAAATTTTTCTGTAATTGGAACAAGGATTATCAATAAAGCTTCATTACAGACACCTTACAGCTGATCATTGCAGTCTGGGACTATAGCAAAGCATCCAGAGAGCTTCACCAGAGGTCACATTGGGCAGAGGGGTCCGTCTGTAACTATGGGTTGTCTGTAAGTCGGGTGTCCTTAAGTAGGGGACCGCCTGTATTTCAGACCTCCAAGGATATTGCAGTATATTGTGAATATACTGCTTCTGTGTTAGAGTCTGTCTCCAACTGACTGTAATACAGATCAAAGAATGACAGTTATGGGAGCCTTAAACAGGCTTCCAACTGTCATGGCAACCAATCGGATTCTTCAGATGACGTCACGAAGGGTGCTGATCCCCCATCCAAGATGATGGTATCCATTGGAAGAACTGTTAAGTGTCGTTGTCTGCTTTGATCAGGGCACCACCTAACAGGTTAACTGTGGCAATCGATGCCAGCACTGACCGCAGCAGTTACCAGTGGGTGTCAGCTGCGTAATACAGCTGACATCCACTGCATATGGAGAGGGCTCAGCACGTAAGACCTCTCCATACTCAGCTTACAACTTACTACAGAGGGTGTGTTCACACACAGTTAAATCTGCATCATAATCAGGTTTTTATAGTTTTCTACCTTTTTCTTTATTTCGTGGCCTTGTGGGCCCATAACAGTTTATTCAATGCCAAAAAAGTCCGGCACACAGATGAGAAGTGTTTCCCTGAGGTTTAGATATAGAAAGGTTAAGTCCTTGCATATACTAGTTGTGCAGTCTATGGGGACAGAATTCATTCCTATGCTGCATTTGCATGCATTTGAAATGCAGACGGGCTCTGCCGGTTGCATATGCATTTCCATTGAAGTGCAGGCAATCCGTAACAAACAGCGAGTGCACATACTGATCACACGTATTTCAATGTGTGATCGGACCGAGCCTGCATGCAACGCAACGTCGTGAAGATAGACCCGGTTCACTGGGAGTTTCACTGCAATGTGGTGAGTAATATGACAACTGGACCAGCATTGCTTAAATTAAGTTAACAGGTGTTAACATTTTTTGCTAACATTGCGGTTACACACATATTAACTATTTTATTCCGGGCAATTTTCCAGTTTTGCATTTCCGCTTTTTACCTTCCCTCTTTCCACAAGCCATATCTTTTTTATATTTCCATATACAGAGACACTAGGAGGGCTTGGTAACTGCAGGACAGATGTATTCTAGCTGCATCATTTTTTACTTTGTTCATTGTACAGGGTATAAAATTTCCAAATGTGGTACAAACAAAGATGCACAATATTCCTACAGGTTTTTTTTATATTTTCCTGTGCGGCCCAAATAATACCCAACCTTTATTCATTGGGTCGGTACAAATCACAGTAATACCAAAATATGTATTTTTTATGTTCTAATACTAAAATATTAAAAAATTTGTGAAATTGATCACTTTTTATTTAAATTTTATGCATTGTAAAATATGGCGATTTAGCCACCATTTCCATTAAGGGTGCACCTTGGGAATAATTATTTTATATTTATATAGATTTTACTTATTTATTTTACATATGTTCAAAGAATAAGGGAGGGGGGGGAATTTGGATTTTTTATAAACTTTTTTTACTATTACAGGCAGTCCCGGGTTACATACAAGATAGGTTCTGGAGTTTTGTTCTTAAGTGAATTTGTATGTAAGTGAAACTGTATATTTTATAATTGAAATTCTAGAAAAAAAATTTCTTTGTCCCAGTGGAATTGGAGTTTCAAAAATTTTTCTGTAATTGGAACAAGGATATCAATAAAGCTTCATTACAGACACCTACAAGCTGATCATTGCAGTCGGGGACTATAGCCAAAGCACCGAGAGATTCACCAGAGGTCAATTGGGCAGAGGGGTCCGTCTGTTAACAGGGGTGTCTGTAAGTCGGGTGTCCTAAGTAGGGGACCGCCTGTATTTCAGACCCTCAAGGATTGAGTATATTGTGAAGATATACTGCTTCTGTGTTTAGAGTCTGTCTCCACAACTGAGTAAACAGATCAAAGAATGACAGTTATGGAGCGCTAAACAGGCTACAACGTCATGGCAACAATCGGATTCTTCAGATGACGTCAAGAAGGGTGCTGATCCCCCATCCAAGATGTGGTATCCATGGAAGAACTGTTAGTGTCGTTGTCTGCTTTGATCAGGGACCACCGAACAGGTTAACTGGTGCAATCGAGAGCAGCACTGACGCAGCAGTTACCAGTGGGTGTCAGCTGCGTAATAAAGCTGACATCCCTGCAATGGGGGAGGGCTCAGCACGTAAGACCTTCCATACTCAGCTTACAACTTACTACAGAGGGTGTGTTCACACACAGTTAAATCTGCATCATAATCGGTTTAGGTGCAGTTTCTTCATTTAATAGGTGAAAGACATTGGGGCAGATTTAGCAAGCGGTTAAAAACAAAACTGTCGTAATGGCTCCATCCAAAATACAGTTTAATCCCTTCAACATGTATGAGAAAGTGGCGCCGCCATTTGAAAAAAAAAAAAAAAGGAGTCTAGCTAGATACCTAAAATTCCATGTGCAAAAAATAAAGCTAATGGCCAGATTTTGGCACAGTTTCTTATGGAAACAAAATAGATAGGTACAAAAACACAACTGAAAGTCTAAAAATACACCAGACTTGGCATCCAGACACTTGGATAAACCTATTAAATATGATACTAGTATAAGCAGGGTTTTTCAGCACAAAACAATGAGCTGAAAACCCCATCCGGTATAATCAAGTCAATGAATACAAAAAGATACTCCCTTTTCCCCGCTGCTGGTCCTTTTCTGTCTTCAGTCCGGCTCCTGCACGGTTCCGTCGCACAAATCATGACGTCAGTGTTTGCCAACTCATAGTTTGTGTCCAACAAGTAGCTGACGTCATGTGTGTGCGATGAGACCGCATGGGGAGCCGTAGACTGAGCCAGAGTGAAGACAGAAGACCTGGGGGGGGGGGAAGAGTACAGAGGTTGTTTTTTTTGGGGGGGGGGGGGGGGGGGGGGATCCGCCGACTTTATGCTGGGGGCAGCTGGCAATATAGTTGATGGCTGCTGTGACCAATGCATTTCCCACCCTCGGGATATATTTGAGTCAATAGGTTTTTCCAGGTTTTTGTGTTAAATTTCGGCTTATACTCTGGTCGATTTATACTTGAGTATATATTGTAGTTTAGTATAAGACTGTCTAGTCTAAGTGTGCAGTGAGGTGTCAAGTCCAAGATTGTCTAATTTAAGTCTGAGGGTGTGGTCAGACGTGGTTTTAAGCGTTTTTAAACACTTGCATTTTACTTGTTACCGTGCATTTGTCTGGTTTGAAAACTTTTTTCTTGATAGCTGGAAGTGTAATCAAATTTTCATAAAAAACACAAAATCAGGCTTTTGCGGGACCTTCTCAGGTTTCAAGTCCCTTTTAGAGGCCTAAATAAAAGTAAAACCCCATAAACTACCCCATTATAGAAACTACACCCCTTAATGTATGCAAAACAACTTTCTTGAAGTTTGTTTTACAGGGGATTAAATAAAATTGGATGCAATTTTGAAATGTAAAAATTTTTTTGCCTAAATTAATGTGTTTTTCATAAACTGTAAAAATTCTCAGTGGATAAAATACCAAAACGCTCCACAAAGTTTGATACCCAAATTCTCCCGAGTGTAACAATACCCCATATGTGGTGGTAACCTGCTGTATGGGCACACGCCAGATCATTGAAGGGAAGCTGTGCCATTCAGAGCAGATTATGCATTCTCCCTTTTATTGGGTATTACAATCTTTATTTTTTGGGAAAGGAAATTGGACACATAAGGGCTTATTTTTGCGACTACAATTGCACTTACAAAAAGCGAGGCCCCTAATTTTACCACAAAAACCTGGTAAAACCTATATTTTTTGTACTCGAGTATAAGCAGAGTTTGGGTTTTCAGCACTTTTTTTGGCTGAAAAAATAGGCTTATGCTCGAGTATATATGGTTCATTTTAGTGGGTCATTCGCTCATTGAAAGATTTTATTAACTCTTAAATGTATATAGGAAAAAAAAAATTCATAAATTTTGGTTTCCCTTCATCTCATTTTTTTGGGGCCCCACACCGCACCATAAATATAACATTATCTTTGTTCTATAGATCACTACAGTTACGGTGATATCTCATTTGTATAGTTTTTTCTATATTTTTACTGAAGAAAGACTAATACAGAGAAAATCTCATTTATTCTTATATGTTTTCGGAGACATTTTTTTGGTTGACAAAGCTGGTTTAGGGCTTATTTTTTGTGTGTTGAGTTGTCCTTTTCAGTGATACCATTTTAGTGCACATAACTTTTTTTGATCACTTTTTAGACAATTTTTGTGAAGCGATTTTATGAAAAAAAAAATTTTCGGCGCTCGCCAAGCGGGTCCAATAATGTTAATTATACAGACGCAGCAATACCCAATATGATGGGGGGGGGGGTAGTTTGGTGATTTTTTTGTTATAATTTATTAGATATGTATAGGGGGTAATGCCTATATAATAAATGTATAGTTGGGACACTGAGCATTTCTGTATTATTACAGAGGACACAATACTGTAATGTAGTTATTGTTCTTAGTATCGCATACATCGAAGTGGCACATAAAAGACTATATTGACTTGGTAGTCACAAAAAAAAAAAAAAATTCAATTATGGGCACTTAAGTGCTAATTGAATGATCATCTCACGAGGAATGTACCGGGAACAGCCCAAAACAATCCACACTGATTTTATAGAAATCAGAACAAAAAGATGTTCATAACTGATTTCATTGACGCTGATCATTGGTTCTTTGGGATAACCGACGCCCTTATCACGCCAGATTAGGTCATGCACAACGTACCTCACTGGAACCTTCATTAATTTCGAGAAATCTTTTGTACTATTTTGATGCCATTCAGTTGCCGGAGTCTTGCGTATCATGCCTCACTCGTGGATTTACCCTGTCATGAGGGTTTCTGTGTCTATGTTAGGCGTGCCCCGTGATAATAAAGGCACCCTTTCCTGCCATTCAAGTGAAGCAGCTGATATTTGTTACAAAGAAGGGCATGTGACAAGAACTATGTAGTGATAGCGAACTATAATGCTTTAAAAATGCAAATGCCAAGTGACGAAAGATTGCCTAGGTTTTAAATTGCCCCGTTTAGATTAAGGGTATGTTAACTCCATGCATTAACAATGTGTGTGAACACATTGCGGAATGACTCAAGACTGTGTGTTTTGTAAACAAAAATAACAGATTCATTAGACAATAGTCCCTCTTCTTGCTGTGGCATGGTTTAAACCGCAGGAGGATTGAATGCCATGTCGGACGGTTTGCTTTATTCTGAGGATCTCAGCTGGCATGTACCATATAGGCATTTTTCACCCTTTGATGAGTTCAGATGTATTTCTATGTCATTTCTCCTTATTTACACAAAAAATGTATTTATGGACATCTATGCTGGATTTTTTGGCCATGTGGTTTTTTAGTGAAAGGGTCAATAGCAACGATAGACAAATATTTACTAAACACACCATTTCATCACTATATATACTTCCACACACAAGTCACGTTATAGATCACTAGCAAATTTACTCTAGATTACATCTAACAGTAAAAGATTGTTTATAGCTACGAGAGAGGGCTCTGAACATGGATATTCTGTGGTATGGTCAAACATGTTCTTGCACAGGGGCAAATATTTAAGATCTTGTTATAAGGGAAACCTGGTCCTTTAAAAGCAGTTTAGTCTTGCGAAACAGATAAAAAGTGAGAAGATCAGATATGTTTCTACAAAACTTTTTTACCCCCCCCCCAATCTTATTTGTTGGGCTCTTAGGAATCAAGTGGATAGTCCCATACCGGTCCAGCTTCACAAACAAATTGTCAAGTCCACCCCCATTGTTAAGCTTAACTCTGCAAGCCAGAGTGACGCAATTACTCTGATAACTGTCATTAGCTATTCGGCAGCCTGTTATGTCTGTTATCAGGCGCGTAACTACGGTCTCGCGGCTCTCTTTCTCATTGTTTTCGATGTACCCCAACTGGGAATCTGCTTCGTGATGCTGGAGGATGCGTGGCGGGAGTGGGGTGACATGTGGAGGGAGAAGCTTAACTTGGAGAACCACTGCAGACCCACTCCAGATACTGATAAAGCCCCTACTAGGTCGCGATGGAGCTTATCAGTCCTACCGACCTTGCCACGCACAGCCAAGAAAAAAGATCTTCAGGACATGATTCTATGCTCAGATGTATCAACTCACAAACATGCTCCGTCTGGATGTCGCATATAGGATGTGCGCCGTCGTAACTGCATTACTGCCACTGGTCTGTGTATCAGTGTGTTGAGATTGGAACTGCAGCAGAAGTTGTGGGCTATGTGGGCAGTGTGCCATGCCCCCTACCAGGGCAGAGGCACCGGCTCCCCATCCACAGACGTAATAGCAGCGAAATCGATTCCTACCCCACACAAGACAGGAGCACAATGACACCTTTTGAGACAAAAGAGGGGCTTACGGTCTACACAAACACATACGAGAGTGAACCCCTCAAGACCGCGACATTGATTGCCATTGAGGCCACACAAATATATTTTTCCTTTGGCTCTTGCAGTTAGCTAAAGTAGTCTTCTGAGTGGTTTCACTGTGGTTGTGCACTTGAGGGCACGGTGAAAAACCGAACAAATCCAAAGCCCAAAATTTTATCAAGGAGGAAACCAACATCCTTGAGTCCCAGCAAGTCGATTACATCTTAGAGATTCAGTTGTTCTGCCCAGTCATTCTTGCCATAGATCTCGGGCTAGCTGATGGATTGGCCTACAATACTCCACGCCTCAGTTCCCCTGATGGATGTCAAACCAGAAGCGCCCGATTATTTCAGGAGGAAGTGAGAGGGATTTTACAGATGGTCTAAATGGTATATGAGATGGATCTCGGGCCAGTGAGTAGCATTATTTACAGGTATGTTGGACTTGTTCTAGACTTTTCAGCATGCTAAAAACAAGTTTTCAAGTAACTTTGGCGGTACTCTAAGTGCTATTTATGAGATTGATAATCTAGAAAGTTATTAAATAGGATCATACTTCTGTGTATTTATCCATTAGTGTTGTTGAAACTTAAGGGGGGGTCACCAGGAAATACATTTGGCCAAAAATAAGTTGCTAGGAGGCGGAGTGACACAGACATAAAATAGAGAGGAGATGACTGCCAATCTTAGAATTGTTTAAGAAGCATAAAAAAATGTAAGCAAGGGACTTTATTTAACAGCTGTCGGTTTTGATCTGACGCTAATGAATGCAGCACGCAAACAACTTCAGTCAAACCACATCACAACAACTGAATTCATCGCACCAAAGGAAAAAGTAAATTAAATACACCGGCAGGGCCGAGGCACTTTTGATCTAACAACATGCTTCCGAGCAGCCTGACCTGCCTGCCGAAAATCATGCACCAAGATAATACATGAACAGAGGGGAAACCAAAAATGAAGTGCATCTAAAGTGCCAAAGCAAAACCATAACACGGCCTCGGGCTACTCGGATCTGCGTTGCGGTGTCGACCCCAATTCACAACTGCACATCTGCTTATTACTACTGTTTTTATTGAGAGTTGCACATGTCTCACGCTTTCCAGGTAATAGAATTGGGGGTTGAGAGCTACATAAGTGTATCGAAATGCTTGCTTATTTAGCTACTGATGAACAGAATGGGGGAGGGCGAGATGTACTAAATGGGCATCAGTATCGATGGACAAGACGATTAAATTTGGTAGAGTAAGAAGTGCTAGGAGTTGCCTTTGCAAACTCATATTAGTTAGTTAGTTGTCTGAGGTTGACTAATCTATGTCGCACAGGGTATTTTCTGCGGCGGCCACATCCCCATTTTACAGAGGCCACACACCTTTTCAGAGAAGCAGAAAACATCTTAAAAAGTGGTTAAAACCTCAGTAAATGGGGGACATGGCAATGCAGGTGCAAATTGCTACATTTTTGGTTTGTAGACAGTTGAGGCATCCCACCACGTTCTCTGCAGAGGCCAAAGGATGGAGGTGTAAGCGTGTTTTATTTGTTATGATAAGTGCTCTTAGGTGTGTGCACTATAAAAATTAAAAGAAAAAATAAATGTTAAAGAATTCTGAGAAGAAAATCAAAATGCTTAACAAACCGTCCCAAGTAGAGGGAAAAAAAACTAGCTACAAGTAAACCTTATACCAACTATGACTAAAATACTTCTTTATCATCGCCAAAAGAGGCTTGGTAATAAATGACCATCTAAGAGGAATAAGTCAGTCATACTGTAAAATGCGGAGAAATTTTCAGTGTTTAATATGTCAATATTCTAGCCCAATTGATCATCCGAAATTTCTGCAAAATTTGTGACTTCAGAGTTTCCATTACAATAATATATAGGGGAAAGGGAAGCTAGGTATAGTTACTTGATGGTTGCGAATTTCAAATAAAGGAATACTAAAATTCCAGTAGTAATAAACGCCCCCGGATATAACCAGTTAACTAGTTACACACCAATATTCCCCATGATGTCCAGCCAGAATACATAAATACCGTATAGATCAGAGTATAAGCCGGACCCAAGTATAGCGCGACCCTACATTACTACCAAAAACTGTGAAAAACTATGAATCAAGTATAAGCAAGAGGTGTACGTATTCAGCCAGCCAGCCCCATGTAGTATACAAGCCTAGGCGCCCCCCCCCCCCAATTGTAGTATCAAGCAGCGTCCACCCCCCATGTAGTATTAAAGCCAGGCAGCCCCCCCCCCAATTTGAGGATAAGCCAGGCAGCCCACCCCCCTACCCAATAGTAGGATACAGCCAGGGAAGATACCCCCCCCCCCAGATATAGTATAAAGAAGGCAGCCACCACCCAATATAGATATGATATACAGGCCAGGCAGCCCACCCCCTCACCCAAATATATGTTATTAACCAGAGCAGGCAGCCCCCGCCAACAAATAGTATACAAGCAGCAGCCCTGCCCCATATTAGTCTAAAGTCTAGAGAAAACCCCCCAACCCAATGTCCCACCAAATATAGTATTACAGACAGGCAGCCCCCCGCCAGCCAAACCCAAAATAGTATACAGCGACCAGGCCAGCCCCCCCTCCTCAATATAGATATACTAGCAGGCACCCCCCCATATAGTATACAGCAGGCAGCACAGACCCGTACAACCACCCCCATATAGTATAAAGCCAGGCAGCCTCCCACCAAACTATAGTATACAACCCAGGCAGCCTGCCCCAATATAGATACAGCGAGGCAGCCACCCCCCCCAATTATAGTATACCGCCAAGGGCACAAGCCCTCCCACCCCAACCAAAATATACGTTATACAGCAGGTCAGCCCCCCTCCCCAACCAATATAGTATACAGCCAACCGAGCAGCACACCCCCCTCCACCCCAATATAAGTATACAGCAGGCAGCCCCCACCCACACCCAATATATAGGAATACAGCCAGGCAGCCCCCCCCCCAATATAGATACAAGCAAGGCAGCAAACCCCCACAATCTAGATACAGCCAGGCACCCCTGCCCCAAATAGTATACAGCCAGGGCAGCCCCCCCCCGCCAATATAGTATACAGCCAGCGCCCTGCCCCAATATAGTATACAGCAGGCAGCCCCCCACAATAGATGATACAGGCCAGGGCAGCCCCCCCAATATCAGTATACAGCCAGGCCGTGCCCCCTCCCCAAGTATAAGTATAGCAGCCAGGCAGCCTCCAGGCCCCAATATAGGTATAACAGGCAAAAGGCAGCCTCACCTGACCAATATAGTATACAGCCAGGCAGCCTCCCCCCAAAATAGTTATACAGCAGGCAGATCCACCACAAGCTAGTATACAAGCAGGCAGACCTCCCCCAAGTCACTGTATATACAAGCCCGGCAGCTCCCCAATGTGGTATACAGGCAGCCCCCCAAGTAGTCATACCAGGCGAAGGCGCCGTGTAGGCAAAAAAAAAAAAAAATTCATATCACCTCTCCGGTGGCGGACGTTGCGCGCGAGGGTCCCGGGTTCAGCGGGCGTCTCCCGACAGTTCGGCGCGGGTCCCGGCGGCGCCCTTCACTCCTTTCTTCTCGCGCTCTCGCGGCAGAGTCGCATCCATGCGATCTGACGGCGGGGCGCACAATATGATGACGGCGGTGTCGCCGTGATGATGTCATCAGCGGCGTACACCGCGCCCATCATAGTGTTTGCCGCGACAGATCGCATGGATGCGATTGCCGGCGAGGCGCAGAGAAGAAAGAAGAGGAGCAGCCGGGAGCCGCGCTGAACCTGGGACCGCGCAACGATACATGGACACCGGAGGGTGTGAGGTATTAATTATTATTTTTACTGATCGTGTTAAGCTGAGCGGGAGTTTTCATACTCGGCATATACACAGAGTATTACGGATTTCTTTTTCTGAATCACATAGACACAAAATTTCCCACTGACTATGGCACAAAGTAGTAGAAACCTGCCAGAATAAACAGCACAGGATGAAATTGTCCCTTATATTGCGATATGAAAAGGAATAACAATCAGTCATGTAGCATAAATGTGTGAAATTGTATTTAAACAGCAACTCCCAAAGAATAGCAGTCCTTCCATGTGGTACAGATCATATTATGGATTAAGCGATGTTGGAATAACTCCAGTCTTGACACAGCAGTCGGAAGGTGCAGAATAGAGTGAAGACAAGAAAACGAGCTTTGATGACAGCCTGCACTCTGCCAGCTTAATACCCAGGGCATTCGCAGTCAATGATTGTACCTAAAGGTCATATTGAAACCACAGCCATTAAACATACAGATGCGAGATTTTGCCATCACTTTGGGATACGCATAGCACTAGACCTTTTGATGCATATTGAGCGGATTATGTTGAGGTCTTCCAATTAATCCCTAGAGTCCCTTCCAAAGTCACACGAGAGAAAGAAGGACCAAATCGTCTCAATAAGAATATATGTTGCGGGGCGAGAGGGCGGCCTGTTATAGTAGATACTGAAACTACAGTTTTATCCAAAACTGACACCTAGAAAAAGGATCAATGTACATCAGGAAAACACTCGAGGTTTACAAGCCCTCTGTAAAACTTGGGTAGTGTGGTGGTAGTAGTACTTAAAAAAAAAAAAAATTGTGAGTTTTTAAAATAATTTTATTATAAAAAATAAATACATTTACTAAAATCCATATTTGGTCACTACTGCTTAGTGGAGGCGCCAGTGTAAGAAAAAATCCCTAACTAAATGATCAATATATGTCACCTCCCGATCTCGCAAAAATGGGTTCAAATATATATACAGGCACAGTCCCCGGGTTACAGTACAAGATGGGTCTGTTGTAGTTTTGTTCTTAAGTTGAAATTGTCTGCAGTTGGATTGTATATTTAATAATTGTAATTCAACAGAACTTTTTTGGTCTCTGTGATAACTTGGGTTTTAAAATGGTGGGTTGTATAAGAATCAGGATTAATCATAAAGCTTCATTCCCATACATCTTTTGATAACGTTACAGCTGATCATTGTAGCCTAGGACTACTAAAGCACACAAAAAAGTACCATATCGGAGGTCCGTTGTAACTAGGGGTCGTAGGGGTAAGGCGAGTGTTCTTCAAGTAGGGGACCGCCTGTATATCTTTAAGCTGGTGGTGAAGCTTGGAAAACCCATTCCAATTTGGGTAGCAAATTTTTTGCAAATATCGTTAATGCTTGTGCAATGTTGACATTGGGAAACTCAGCATTAGCCAGGTCAAAAAAAAGGCACCGGTTTGTTGAATAGCTGTATCAATTGTACTCAATAGTTTTGGTAATGCAAGATTAAACAAGGTTAGCAAATTGTAGTAATGTTTAAAATAGGAGAAAGTGCAGGGCATATTAAGCGCAACACACTTGAATTACCCACACCCCCCCCACATGACCGCAAGATTCGTTTGGGTTCTGGCTCTCACTTTCAAGACAGTTTGTAGAAAAACTACTGCCTTAATAGGCTTCCAAAAATTGATACTTGTAAATCCTTGCCATGTATAGTTTCTATTGGTTCTATAGATTCTAGATATAAAAATTACTGCGGCTCACAGTAGCAATATCAGCATATTTATTGTTTAACATTTGCATATTCACGTCTTGAACCCCTAAAGAGAACCGGTCAGGCAAAATAACCCCCAAAATAAATTATATTTTCATAAATATTGGCATTAGGGAGAGCATTTCCTATATCCCTTCATGTCCCTCTACATGCTGTAAACCTTAGGCAATGAGGTCCTTAAGCTGTATGCAAATGACTGTGAGATGCTCCAATGAATGCATTATCATATTAAACGCCAGCTTATCATGATTGTGATCACAGCAATCCTCGTGACTAGAAGACAGCTTGTATAAGTTGTGAGGCTTTGTATAATTATGTGCTTCTGTTGCGTGGTGGCCACGCCACTTCAGCTGTGTGTGGTTGTGTGTGTGTGTGTGTGTGTGTTGTGTGGGTGTGTGGGTGGTGTGTGGGTGTGTGCGGTGGTTGTGGGTTGGTGTGTGTGTGTGTGGTGGGGGGTGGTGTGTGTGTGTGTGCTGTGTGTGTGGGTGTGTGTGTGTGTGTGGTGTGTGTGTGTGTGTTGTGTGTTGTGTGTGGTATAGGAGAGATTACAGCAGCCTCCAGGCAGCCATTTTACAGAAGAACATGTCAGATTCATGGGTAGTGATTGTCGGTGTCCTATGTGTATAGGAGGATGCGCAGTCAGCAATGCAGCACAACACTAGCCAGCTTACTATACTAGTACACACAGGACATGAGCAGGGGGAGAAGAGGGGCGGGGTACAGGAGTGACATCACTGCCTCTGACCATGTGACAAGCATTACATAATAAAGAAAAGATGATTTTAGAATGAATTAAGGTATGAATTGACTAGAGAAAGGAGGTGATGGGATCCTTGTGAGCGGCTCCAACAGTAGTAGTGACAGATAGTGACACAGACCTGATGGACAGTGTCCTTAACGCCGAAGCACTTTTCCCTCCGGCCAGTCCATTTGTTAAAAATCTGCCTGTGGCACTGAAGTGGTTATAACTTCGGAACGCTTTAACATAATCCAAGTGATTTTATGAAAAAAAACTTATGTGGTGATAAATTTGGAAAAAACAAGTCTCTATTGTTTGAAATTGAAAATGTTTCCATACGTAGTCATACCAGCAAAAAAACTTGATAACTAAATCACCGAGTTGCTTTATGTATCCATTGTTTTTAACCCCTAGCGCTTGACGCAGTAGATGTATTGCGCGGAGTCCCGCGAATAGCGCTTCAGCACAGTACAGCTAATGGACGCAGAGACTACGCCGGTTAGCCCGAGGCACAGCCAGCCGAAACCGTGATCGGGGGGTCGAGGGGATTTCGGCTAGGCGTAATCGATCGCTGACATCCCCAGGCTAAAACAGCTTGTCGGTGTGAGTGGGCTCCGATCGGGGTGTTTAACAGTTAATGCCGAGGTCACGCAACCACAGATTTAAACATGCCTTCGGGGTTTTAACCCATCTAATCGGGGCACCCGCGCGTTTTAGGGGGTGCACGACGCGGGGTTCGGCGCGGACGCCCAGAGAAGCTGAAGGCAGTGCCTTTAAGATGGGCATCTGTGACGTAATCTTAAAGGCAAAGTGTTAGCCTATGCATTGCAAGGCTTGGAGACTGCTAATCCCTGCAATATATGAGTATTGCAGAGTATTATCATGAAAAAGCATCAGATGATTGCTTGTTAATGTTCATGTGGAGAGTCAAGTAAAAAAAAAAAAAAAGTTGGCAATAAAAAAAAACACTTTATAATCGCCTCTAAAATGCCCATAAGCACCAAAACCTATAAAGAGACATATAACGCTCAAAAAAAGTCCTAATCTAAACACAACCCCACAAGTAGAGATATCACACGTCCGTAACAACCAATAGAATAAAATTATAACTAACTATTGAACCCATATGATGAACAGCCGTAAAAAAAAAAAACTTACAAACCTGCCAAAAATTATGATTTTACCATACGTAGATTCCGCGTATAAGACGACCTGGTGTATAAGAGAACCCCCCTACTTTCGCTGTTTAAAAGTAGAGTTTAAGATATATTCGCCGTATAAGACTACCCGTTTTCCCCCAAAAAAAACGAACAAAAGCAAAACCCGGTTTAAAAATTAAAAAAAAAAAAAAAAAACAGATTGATAGTTACATGTCCTTGTTTTTATTTAAGTTCCTTTGACATGCAGGTATATAGCAGGAAAAACTGTCGCTCAAAACATAAGGCATACAACAACAACATACATCACCATTTTAACCTGTAAATGTTACAAGTACTGTCCCTTAATATTTTATATAAATTATTCCATGAAAATTACTCAGAACAGGTACAAAATTGCCTAAATGCACGAAATGGTGAAAACCCACTACATTAGGGTTTCTTTGCACATTTAGGAAAACATAAGAAAAAATATTCAGTGTCTGGTATCGCCCGTACTCGTATCGCCCTAGAATAAAGATAAACATGATTATTAGGCTAATAACGGTGAACACGATGATGCTTTCTCTCTGACACAAAAATAAGTTCCTAAATTTTCAACAATAGAGGTGATAACAACCCCAAAATGGATAACACGGAAAAAGCATCTATCCTGCCGAAAAAAAATGCCGCTCAACATGCCTACTAGCGCCAAAAGCAAAATGTTAGCCTTCAAATGGGGGGCAAAACGAAAAACTAAATCTGGGCAGCTGCCCAGGGCTCCTTCCTTCTGCCCGTCGCTGTGGCCCCCATAAAACAAGCAACGGTCACTGTGGGGGGTCTCTACTGCACTCAGGAGAAATTGTAGCACTAATTTTTGGGGTTCTTGCATTTGTTGAATAGTTTGACGAAAATGTGTACATTTTAGCAGCTAATGAAAGTATTCATTTCACCGACACAATATTGGACCATTCTAACTTCACGCCGCCATTTATGATCCATTACTATGAGATCTCAAGGGGTAACAACTTCGTAAATGCGTTTCTGATATGACGTGAGGGGTGCAGATTTGAAAATGGGTTTGGTTATTATGGGGTGTTTTAATGCTAAATATGTAAAATTAATCTCAACAGTCATTTATCCCCAAAATGTCAATCTGAAAATACGGAAACGTCCCTATTCGATTTGAAGCCGTGTAACGTCAAATAAATTATCCAGACATTTCAAAATTAGTGAAAAAGTAAAGTAGACAATAGGGAATGATATTATTCGGCATATATTAGGTGGTAAATCGACTCCTTAAAAGACGGTGAATTTTGAATTACAAATGGCAACATTTTTCTAAAAATTTATCATTTTCTTATTTTTTTGCTAAATAAACCGCAAAACTATCAGCCAAAATTTACCACTACAATGAAGATAAAAACAGTACAGTGGGAGAAAAAACAATCTCAGAACGCTGGATAAGTAACATTGTTCAAAAGGTATAACCATTAAAGAGACGCAGCGTCAGAATCCAAAAAATGGGATGAGCATTAAGCTACCAAATGGCTGCCATCCTTAAGGGGTATTACACAGTACTCATTTTGTGGGGATGTTATGGGGCTTTGATTTAGTTACGATTCTCAACTTTTATAAAAACCAAAGTCATGCTTTTGGCGGGACCTTCTCAGGTTCAAGTCCTTTAGAGGCTAAATAAAAGTAAACCCCAATAACACATATCCCCTTATAGAAACACACCCGCGTTAATGTATGCAAACACCACTCTTCTTGAGTTGTTACAGGGATAGATAAAAAAATTGAGTCAATTTGAAATGTAAAAATTTTTTGCTAAATAATTGTTTTTAAGTAAAAATTCTCGTGGGATTGTTTAAATAACGTCAAAATTCAGCGATAATAAACGCACAAAGTTTGATACGGACCCAAATTCTCCCGAGTGTAACAATACCAATATGTGGGTGGTAACCTGCTTATGGGTCACACGCCAGATCATCGTGAAGGAGCTGTGCCCTTCAGCAGATATGCATCTCTTCCTTGCATTCCTTCTATTGGGTTACAATCTTTATTTGTTTGGAAGGAAATTTGGACACAATAAGGGCTTATTTTTGCGACAAATTGCACTTTACAAAACTGTATTACCGAGTATACAGCCGACCCAAGAATAAGCGAGGCCCCTAATTTTACCACAAAAACCTGGAAAACCTATATTTTTTGATACTCGAGATAAGCAGAGTTTGGGTTTTCAGCACGGTTTTTGTGGGCTGTGAAAACATAGGCTATGCTGAGTATATATGGGTTCATTTATGGAGGTGGGTATTCGTCATTGAAAGATTTATTTAACTCTTAATGATATAGGAAACAAAAAAATTAATAAATTTGGTTTCCTCTCATCTCATTTTTGGTGCCCCACACCGCCACCATAAATATACATTATCTTTGTTCTATAGATCACTACAGTTACGGGACGGACGTCTTTGTATAGTTTTCGATATTTCTAAACAGAGAAATCCTCATTTATCTATATGTTTCGAGACCATATTTTTCTTGAGTTTACAAAGCGGTTTAGGGCTTATTTTTTGCGGTTGAGTTGTCCTTTTCAGTGATACCATTTTATGCACATATACTTTTTTTGATCACTTTTAGACAAATTTTTGTGACAGCGATTATGAAAAAAAACATTTTCGGGCTCGTACAGCGGGTCCACAATTATTTACATATACAGACAACAGCAATAACTCCAATATTGGGGGGAGGGGAGAGCGGGTTAGGTGGGGGTAGTTTGGTGATTTTTTGTTTTAATTTATTAGATATGTATAGGAAATGTGTGTGTTTAGGGAACTTTAAACTTTCTTTAATCAATAAAAATATATTTTAATAAAAAGAATTAGCCAGAAGCATGATGTAAAGGTGCCGTTCTTCATTAATAGGTGAAAGACATTGGGGACAGATGTTAGCAAGCGGTAAAAACAAAACTGTCTAATTGGCCTCCAAAATACAGTTTAATCCCTTCAACATGTATGAGAAAGTGCGCGCCATTTGAAAAAAAAAAAAAAAAGAGTCTAGCTAGATACCAAAAATTCCATGTGCAAAAATAAAGCTACTGGCAGATTTTGGCACAGTTTCTTATGGAAACATAAAATAGTAAGGTACAAAAACACAACTTGAAAGTCTACAAAATACACCAGACTTGGATACCGACACTTGGATAAACAACCTACTAAATATAAAAAAGCATATCTATGTATCAGCAGGGTTTTTAGCACAAAACAATGAGCTGAAAACCCCCATCCCGGCTATCTCAAGTCAATGAATACAAAAAGATACTCCCTTTTCCCCGCTGCTGGTCCTTTTCTGTCTTCAGCTCCGGCTCCTGCACGGTTCCGTCGCACAAATCATGACGTCAGTCGTTTGCCAACATCATAGTTTGTGTGCCAACAAGTAGCTGACGTCATGGTGTGTGCGATGAGACCGCATGGGGAGCCGTAGACTGAGCCAGAGCTGAAGACAGAAGACCTGGGGGGGGGAGAGTACAGAGTTTGTTTTTTGGGGGGGGGGGGGGGGTGGGGGGATCCGCCGACTTTATGCTGGGGGCAGGGGCGTGGGCAATATATGTTGATGCTGCTGGACCATGCATTCCCACCCTCGGGATATATTTGATGTCAATAGGTTTTCCAGGTTGTGTTAATCGGCTTATACTCTGGTCGATGATACTTGAGTATATATTTAGTTAGTATAAGACTGCTAGTATAATGTGCCGTGAGGGTGTCAGTCCAAGAGGTCCCAGTTTAAGTCTGAGGGTGTGGTCAGATGCGTTTTAAGCGTTTTTAAACACTTGCATTTTACTTTAACCGTGTATTTGTCTGGTTTGAAAACTTTTTTCTTGATAGCTGGAAGTTAATCAGCTGAGAAAATGTTGTTTAACACAGCGAGCTTACAATCCCTAAATGAAGAATGTTGACAAATTAGCCAAACACATGCATGTTTAAAAAGCATTGCAAGCGGCACATCTGACCACACGTTACTTATGAGCTTGATAAATTCAGATAAAATGGTAGAGTTAAGGGGAACTTTTAAGGGGAAACCTGTTCAATAAGTGATTCACTTGTTCGGTCTTACCTGTTAAATGAAACAACTGAAACCTAAATACCACACAGATTATCGAGAGCATTTCAACTGCAAAATTGTTAAAACACCCCAAATCAGTCTTTACACCTATAGACGCTTTGTCAGGGATTAATGTGAAAGATTATGGATGTCATGTGCAGGGGGCTATATCCTCAGTAAACATGTTGATGAAAACCTACGGAGTACAGTATCATAGCCATGATCCGTGAGCAAAGATGTACAATGATGGCACCACACATTGTGGCGGAAACATCAAGAGGCTAAAACCTCTTGATGATCCGACGGGTAGACAGGACCGGAGGTTGCGTAGTTCCCAGAATCACTGCACCAAGATTAAGTCGGTCATTTTTAATTTTATACACTAAATCAAAATCTAAAATTATTGATTAGATAATGAAATTGTGCATGATGTAGCTAATTATGATAAACTGTAAAGAATAGCTGTTAAATTCGAAGAAAGAAACTGTTCAAAGTACAGCTCACAGATACTTTTGCAAACAGGGGTTAAATGACACTTCAAAATATTAAAAACACACTGAGCCAATACCATGCTAGCAATCTAAGCACAATAGAAGAAGTACAGCTATAAAAGGTAAGATGGATGCTTTAAAAATAGAAACCCAATTTTCCTATTGAGCAGGATGTCGCTGTGATGTTGTTAGACAGCACCTGCAGTGAATACCTGCGGTCATGGGAAGTCAAAGGGATACTCTCTATAGACTGGTAACACCACCACCCACACAAAAAAAAAAAAAATTGTGGTTGAAATATCATAAACACTTTGGCAACACATTCTATAAAGGCGTCTTAGCTCTAAAAATCTGCAAAGTTTTCTCAAGTTCACTAAAAAGTTTAGGATAGGGGGTTTTTAAGTATGCAGCATTAAAAAAAATTATAATAAAGTGTATTGTACCGTAATGTGAATTGGTTATATAACTTTAATGAAAGACTGCAAATCTTGTATCCTCATATCGAGTTATGTAATTCCTTAGCTTGACTAAGGCTATTAGATAATATCGGATTGGAACAGCTTATAGATAAATTCTGGGAAAAAAAAAAATCTATATTAAAAAAAAAGAATGTATTATAAATGTGAATTTTGCACCGACATCACTTGCATTGAGGTTTAAAAAGAAAAATGACAATTTAATATACATTGGACAGACTATTTACATATTATTGATTTTGGGGGCACTTTTTATTGCTTTACACATTGAGGAAAGTTAAAATCTATAGAAATCATTTTTCATTTCTTCCATTGTTGGCCACCAGAAGGAGCTTCAGCTGTTATCATTTTTAGGACTAAGAAAGCTCTAGCAACGCGTTCCTCATACTCGCCTCAATAATAAACGGTTTGCAAAGAAACCGACTCACTCTATATAACTAATTATCCAGCTCTGTATTTACTGACCGTTGTGGTGTCGCCACATGGTTTAGCTATGTAGATACTCAGGGAGTCCATGTATAATTCTGTATGTGCCAGGATACACCAACCAGTACATTGTGCTCAGTGTGTGAGACCATGAAACAGAAAATGGGCCCATTCACAGACTGAACACATTTATGGCAAGAAGCCAATGTTGCAGTTGTGTCCCCTTGATAATGGCTTGGGAGTGGTCTCTGCATCATAAGCTGTCTGGAAGTGTAGTAAACCTACATCTTCTAATTATTTTGTACGGCTTACTAATTTTTGTTTTTTTTTCAATTTTTCTTAAACTATTTTATTTTGGATGTGCAGAGCTGCATGAGTTTTGTATTACTTAAAAATGTGCTTTATTCTTTGGTCAGTATCAGAATATCACATTATAAAGTTTTTTGGTATAAATAAAAAAAAAAAATCTTTGTTTTGCTATATTCTGACACCAATGCCTTTCTTTCATACTTTGGGGTATAGACCAGTGTAAAGTGCCTTTTTTGTGGGAGATAGTGTTTTCATATCTCATTTTGGGGAGAGAACACCTCTGTTGATCAGTTTATAAAACATTATTATGATTGCAAAAAATGGCAAAAAAGTGGTGTTGTTTTTTCCACTACTGGCGTTTACGGTCGGGAAAAACACTGTTTTATCTTTGAGGAATGTGGCGATGCCTAGCAAGTTTAGGATTTTTGTTGTTTATATCACTCCTAGGAAAGAGGGGAGAGTGCTACAGACATCGGTCAATTATGTACTGTACAATAAGGTTTCATACAAGGGAGTTTTTTTTACAACTATTCAAAATATTTAAAATACCGTCTTGGCACTTAAGAACCAGAACTAAAAACTGTTAAAGAGAATTGTATCCATTCCCTGTAATTACAAGTTCTTTTTACAGTGTTGAACTGAATAGCAATCTGCTTTACTACTGCAATTTCAATCATTTAGAGTCTCAGTTTTGACGTGTAATTCCACATGATCATCTAGTTGTATTCGAGCATGTGTGCCAGAAAGGTCCCAATGTATGCGCTCAACACGGACACATATGCAGGAGATGGAGCCTTCTTTTTAGCCTCATCTGGCCAGTATACAGCTACAGGGGGTGGACACCACTGATGGCCTCAAATCCATGTCCTCCACCGAATGCACACAGTTTCCACAAGTTTCACAAAAACGTATACATTAACCTCACAAGGAAGACACCGTGCACTTAGCATGCGATACCACGCCTGTTGCCAAGGTATTCCACTGTATGAGCCCACAGCAGGATACACTGTACCTCCTTTTAAGATGCGTCAGGAATCCTCTGACATATCCTTACCATGATAGTAAAAGAGATGTGAGCACAGCCTTAAAATACAATTTGTCTTGGCTATACATTGCAGTGTGGTTAAATTACCTTGTCAAAAGGAATACACCTATTTTTTTAGTATTGAAGGTGATATAAGCGTCATTGTTGTCCGGGAGAAAAGCACACATCATTGACTAGCTACTGGGAAGACATATGGAGGGACATCAACAAGGGAAAAGGTTGAGTTATGATTAAATTGTGATGCATCATAAAAAAGGTATCAGGGAACTGGACCATGTTAAAAAAAAAAAAACATATTTTAGAGAAACATTGCCATAAAAAGCTTTGCAGAAATGGACATACCCGTTCCTTTGAAATTAAGACCACCCTCACCCGAAAATAAGACATGCAATTTTTTCAAGCTTAGAAATATATGACCTGTCCGAAATATAAGACAGAGGCAGATCAAGCAGGACAGATCCCCACACGCAAACATTACGCAGATCATTTTATACTAAACGAGGTTGTGACATGATATAAGAATTCTGGGGCAAAAAACACTGACTGTTGCGTGCAAATGTTATGAGCAGCTGCTGATGAAGAGGAGGTAAAGGAAAGTGCTAAACATGAGAGATTAGCCAAAAATTCAAATAGAAAAGAGATGACAAGAAAAAAATCAGAGTTGATTAGTTATATAGCAAGTAGAAGAGGTTTTTTTTTTTTTTAAATGAAGAAAATTTGCTTTTGTGCAAAAATACCAGGATTGGAAAATGTACCAGAGATGATTGTGAACGGACAGAGAACAAAACTGATGGAATTCAAAGTAAGAGCTATGTAAGTAAGTCAGGAATCCAGGATTTAATAAATGATTGTCAACAAGAATTGAATTCTAGTTTAATAAAATAAGACATTCCTGAATACAGACCGAGTGCCTAAGACATGGTCTTTTTTCATAGATAGAATCCTTGTTATCAATATAGCTAGATACAGTAAACCACAATCCAAATATTTTGTGTCATTATCAAGTCTACGAGAAGGGGTGCCCCACCACCTATGGTCTGCCATGAGGGGAGTGCTCGTGGGACTCGACTGTCACTAGGATGGGACCGCAAACCATGGCTTGACTGGATGTCTGCACACACTTCTGCACCCTAAGCCACCCTTTTAGGTGACATGAATCAGGAGTGAAGCTCCTATGTACAGATCAAAAGAATAAGAAGGAAGGATATGTCGATATCTTTTTAAAAGCATGCCTACCGTGACCAGAAACACAGGACAGGCAGAGTACGAGCGTTGACCGTTTTGGGGCCGACTGAAGTCAAAATCTTTGGATTACAGGATCCACAGCCCTGCAACACTGGAAAATTAGCAGCCAACGTTCAGCTAACATGTTTCGTCATCTTATTAATGGAACAGGAGAAGACATGATATGTATTCCTATATTACCCAATGTAACCCGCTCCAGGAAAACTATCAGAGGGGGGGGGGGGGGTCGAAAGAAAAAAAAAAAATAATAAAATCGAAGATGAATTGAGGCCGTTCTCTAGTTTTTGTACCAAAGAGTTTTTAAAAGAATAAAAAGAGCAAGTCCAAACAACTTCAACACAAAATATTTATATGCATAAAAGAATTAAGTTTAATTAAAATCCATGAAGAAAGAACTATTTAAGTGCTCTCTTCATATGGATTTGTAATCCGGACTTGAACTAATGCGGGACTGGTGGCAAGTTAATTTAGCACAGAACTATTGAAAGGAGTAGAGTGTGCAGGGCTAACATTTCTGATCAGGCTGGAATTTCTATTAAGCAAGAATCTAGATTTGGATATAGAGATTTGTTTTTAATTAACCGAATAAATAAAATGTTTACAAGTGACCTAGCAGTGAAGTGTTAAATAACAAGGGTGGTAGGTTTTACACGCCACTAGCGGTTTACATGCTGTTGGTAATACCTCTAACTCTGTCATTAGTCATTACCATGCAATTAAAAGGAAATCTACCATTACTTTTATGCATTATGAACCAAAACATATTTTGGAAGCTGTAGCTATATAATGTAGAAACCGATTCTTGTTTCATATCCCTGTACTGGGGTTTTTTTCTGAAAAAACAATTATAAAATTATTTTAATGAGGCTCTGTGACTCGTGGCTGTCCTGAGGTACTTACCCATCTTATGCATGCTTCAGAGAACGATGCAATTATTTGTTGTCCCTGAACGGGAGGAGTAAATCAATAACTAACATCCCCACAGCTGTGTAGTTGAGTTGTCACGCTACAGGTTGATTAGTTCTGGACTGTCAGTCAGCTCACTCGTATGTAGGTGTAATGTGTTTTGTACGGCAGCAGGCCGCTTTTCAAAGTAATTTTATGATTTTTCTTTGATCAAACCACTCAGTTCAGTGATTAACCCTTCATGCTCTTGACGGATATATCGCCACAGAGCTGGTAAGGGTGTATGAAGGGGCCTCACAGGCCGAGCCCTCTTAATAGAGAGGGGCTTGTGTGCATATCGCAAGCAAGAACCATCGGCTAACACCCGCGGTTGTTGCTTGTTAACCTTTTCTTTGCCCCCGCCACTTACCTTCGATGTCGTCCCAGAACGCCATAAGAGGGGGAGGGGGGCGGAGAGATCGGTTGCCATGGTTCCATCGGTTTCGTTGCCCAAGGGTACATGGGCTTCTGCATATCCATTACAAGAGCCTGTGGCTAGTTGTAAATATAGTGTGCAGAAATGTCCATATACTGCGACACGTCGTAAGTTACCCTGATGGTATTAAGAACATAGTGAAAAAAAACTTTAAAAAATGTAAAAAAAATATAAAATATCAAAAGTTCAACACCACCCCTTTCCTAGAACTGATTATAAATAATAATAAAATGCCGATCTATCAAATTAATATACAACCTCCGGAACGGCCATGTGCACACAAAGTCGCCAACACAACTTTCTACACCTTTTACAGACATAAAAGGTAATAATAAAAATTATCAAAAGTCGCACAGTCATTTCGCAAAAAAAATTGGCTCTCCCACAGCTCGTACCCCAAGTATATAGTGTCAGAAGATGGCAAAATTTATTTTCTTTTTGTACACATTCGTTTAATTGGAAAAATGTAAAAAACGCAATAAAACCTGTAAATTTGGATCATCGCGATTGTAACGAACATGATAACGTAGAGGTGTTATTGGAGCGGCAGATTGAAAGTAGTAAAACTGAGCCCACAAGAACGTTGACGCACCGCAGTTTTTTAAATTGTTTTCCACATTGAAATTTTTTTACGGACCCTTCCCATAAATGGCAGGGAATAAAAATAACATCACGGCGAAAGTAACAATTGTTACGTACAAAATAAGCCCTCACACAGCTCTGTACACAGAAAAATGAACAAAGTTAATGGATTTTGAGAGGATGGGAGCAGAGAACTGAGCGAAAATACCTGCTCTTAAGGGTTAAAAAGATGCTTTGTGCATCAGTGTAAGCTACAGCGATTCTCATGTCTGGTGGTTCACAATGCATAAAAACAAATGGTAGTTTCCCTTAAAATTGAACGTGTCCTTGTGTTCCCATAGAGGTTTCTATTTAAGATGATTATCACACAGTGAAAAGTGCCCCATGTGGTGTACTAAAACGCAATCTTTTTATGGTTACGGGACCAAACGCCCTTGGCTGATAATTTGTTGGACACTGTGCGAACAATCCGTTACTATTAAAAAGTTAGAGAGATTCCTCAGGACATCACCAAGCAATGAAAAACGTCTTTTTTCACAGCCACTGTTTTTACCATGTTCCCTGGGTAAGCCTATAATCTAGTCAAACAACATATTATTTCATCATGAAAAAAAAAGGGGGGGGGCGCAGGAAGTAGAGGAATGACTAAAATTATGCTCTTTGTGAAAAAGATTTTAAATCCAGCTAAAGGACTTCTTTAAAAATCAAAAAAATAATATACACTAAGGACCACGTGAAACATGTAGTTAAAAGGGGAACAAGGTTATATTGTTCAGCAGGGTGGCATAAATCAAAACATTGAATCAAGCAGAAATTAAAGATGTACAGACATTGATTAATTATTCATCATAAGATTTTGATTTGTACTAATTAATATTGTAAAATTCTTTCTGCTCAAAAAAAAATATTCAGGAGCTCGATAAATCATACAACGAGCAAATTAAATTAGTATCCATAAGTATTTGTAGTGGTTGTTCCCAAGAGTCACGTGTGCAATTCACTAGCACATTTGCTTGGAGTATGATCTCTCTTAAAGGGGTGTGTACCATAAGACAAATGGCTCATGTAATTGGGTCCAATGCAGTGTGACAAGATACTTCACCATTTACACTGTATTACAAAATATGCGGCTATACTTGAGACACTCCTTTGTCACGGGTGTGGGCATCCTCTAGGGTAGCTGTGCTCCCGTCCTGAGCACAGCTGATCTGGCCGAGTCTGCGCACAAACATTCCACCAGCTGTTGCACTCAGATCACATCCCACTAAGAGAGATCACCTGACACATGCACAGCCAATAGAAGTGAGAGAGGGGGGAGAGGAGATCCGCCATCTACTACCAGGAAGAGGTGAGTTCCACTGCTCAACAGTTGCTTCAAGTAGCAGATACAAGGGAACGCAGAACAATCATGGCATCTGTGCCCAGAGGGTCCCCATTAAATGGACTCATACGCAATTATAGCAGCCCTTCCTCCCCAGAGCCATGCAGGTCACCAGGAGGCGCAGAGATAACACAAGTAACAGGCTGAGTCTGACCACTTCCTGAGGCATTCCTGTACTCTCCTCCATTCATGTCGCCCTCATGCTACACTGCTGGTCCTGCAAAGGGACTAGCGGGAAAGTAGCTAAAGATCAGTAACATGTGAGAGCTGTCACCTGTATCTATACATCCATGCATGTCAGCTGATGACCATGATTACTGTGAGAAAATCTACATATGACATGTGTACTAAGTGCAGTGCCTTTGTAGTGTATGTGCAGGGGGCGACCAGTTTAAGGGTTTCTGACGCATGTTCTTCATTGAATCTGGTGCCCCATGCCACGCTTTGACAGGACTGCACCAACTTTTTTTGGGTGCACTTTTAATCTGGAGGCGTTTTATATGAACAATTTTATTGGACTATACTATGGATAGGAAATTGCTAGGGACTATTTGAAGCACAAGCAGGTGGAAGGAGACTCATTGCTTCTGTGTGGAGCAGAATGAGGCTGACAAGAACATTAATAATACAAATAGAGAGGTAATCTTAGATTCCAGTAACATACAATAGTTTGTTGGAACTATTTTACCTCTTTGGAAGCTTTGTTAGTCAATTGTTTAATGGCAAACCCCTTTAAGAGCAGTTTTCTTTTGAATTGTCAGCCGTGGATTCTTTTCATTGTGCGAACCAAAAAGATTTGTTGGACAATGCATACTGAAATGCATTTCGGATTTAACTATTAACCATTCTACTTTCCTATGCCAAAGGAGACACGAGAGTAATAAATATCTTGCACTCACCGGCCACTTTATTAGGTACACTGTCCAAACTGCTGTGTAACATTACGTTCTAATCAGCCAACAATATGCCGCAACTCTGTGCATTGTAGTGAATGTAGACAATGGTCAAGACAATTCCTGAAGTCTCAAACGAGCATAGATGACGGGAAGAAAGGTGATTGAGTGCCTTCGCAATTGGCATGGTTGTTGGGTTGCCAGAAGGGGCTGGCTTGAGTATTTCAGAAATAGATGATCTAGGGCATTTTCACGCACAACATCTCTAGGGTTTACAGGAGAATGTGTCCGAAAAAGAAAAAACATCCAGTCCGAGCGGCAGTTCTGTGGGCGGGGAGAAGGAAATGCCTTGTCTGATGCCACGAGGGGCGAGGCGGAAGAATGGGTCGACGTGGATGAGAGATAGAAAGGCCAACAGTAGTAATCTAAATCGCACCCGTTAAACCAAGTTAGGCAGAGAGCATCTATGAAAGCACAGTACAGTCGAACTTTGATGGCAGAATGGGCCTCAGCAGCAGAAGACCAAACACAGGCTGCAACTCTTTCAGCTGAGAACAGGAAAACGAGGTACAATTTGCACAAGACTCATCGAAAGTTGGACAGTAGAAGATGGAAAAAAACGGTTGCCTTCGGTCTGAGAGTCTCGATTTCTGCAGACATTCAGAGGTAGGGTCAGATTTGGCGTCAACAACATGGGGAAAGATGCGATTAGTCCTGCCTCTTTATGACCACAATTGTACCAACACTAAGTGGCTACTTATCTCGCAGGGGATAATGTGTCAGTACTAAAAGCTGGAATAATCATACCAGAACTGGTTTCTTGAAACATTGATCATATGAGTACTGTACATCAAGATGGCCCACCAGTCACCAGATCTCAATAAATAGAGCATCTTTGGGATGGGTGGAAAGGGAGATTCGCATCATGGAGTGCCGCCGACCAAATTGTGTGCAAATGGGTGTAGTGTGACCATATGTCGAATGATTGGACCAAAATCTCTGAGGATGCTTCCAGCACTGGTTCGAATTCTATGCCACGAAGGAATGAGGCCGAGTCTGAAGACAAAAAGGGGTCAACAACCCGGTTACTAGCATGGTGTACACTGAAAGTGGCCGGGTGAGTGTTTATTAGTTAGAAGTATATAGAGCTTTTAGCCCCTTCCCAGGTCATTATGTCTCTTAAGCTACAAAAGGGAACTACAAAAACGAATGAATTAGACCCGTTCTCAGGACAAGGCATTACCAAGATGAAAACCATTCTTGGCCAGTATTTGCAGATGGATGCAACTGAATGTACCGTCATATGTGTCCACCCCAAACAATCTAGACAACAAAGCCACAAAGAAAGAACAACTTTCTCCACGAAGTAAGATAACATTGGCAACATATCTAGGATACCTGCAAGCAATATTGCTGAAGCTAGTTTATAGCTTAGTCGGAGCAATACAACAACAATCGAAAAGCATTAAATGGCACCAATTACAGAGGGTGTGTTCACACACAGTTAAATCTGCATCATAATCAGGTTTTAGGTGCAGTTTCTTCATTTAATAGGTGAAAGACATTGGGGCAGATTTAGCAAGCGGTTAAAAACAAAACTGTCGTAATCTGCTCCAAAATACAGTTTAATCCCCCTTCAACATGTATGAGAAAGTGGCGCCGCCATTGAAAAAAAAAAAAAAAAGGAGTCTAGCTAGATACCAAAATTCCATGTGCAAAAAATAAAGCTAATGGCCAGAATTTTGGCACAGTTGTCTTATGAAAACTAAAATAGTAGGTACAAAACACAACTTGAAAGTCTAAAACTACACCAGACTTGGCATCCAGACACTTGGATAAACCTACTAAATATATACTAGTATAAGCAGGGTTTTTCAGCACAAAAAATGGAGCTGAAAACCCCATCGCGGCTATAACTCAAGTCAATGAATACAAAAAGATACTCCCTTTTCCCCGCTGCTGGTCCTTTTCTGTCTTCAGCCCGGCTCCTGCACGGTTCCGTCGCACAAATCATGACGTCAGTGTTTGCCAACATCATAGTTTGTGTCCAACAAGTAGCTGACGTCATGTGTGTGCGATGAGACCGCATGGGGAGCCGTAGACTGAGCCAGAGCGAAGACAGAAGACCTGGGGGGGGGGGACGAGTACAGAGTTTGTTTTTTTGGGGGGGTGGGGGATCCGCCGACTTTATGCTGGGGGCAGGGGCTGCTGGCAATATAGTTGATGCTGCTGTGACCACTGCATTTCCCACCCTCGGGATATATTTGATGTCAATAGGTTTTCCAGGTTTTTGTGATTGTCGCTTATACTCTGGTCGATGTTTACTTGAGTATATATTTAGTTAGTATAAGACTGCTAGTATAAGTGTGCCATGAGGTGTCAAGTCCAAGATTGGTCCTCGTTAAGTCTGAGGGTGTGGTCAGAAGCTGTTTAAGCGTTTTTAAACACTTGCATTTTACTTGTACCGTGTATTTGTCTGGTTTGAAAACTTTTTTCTTGATAGCTGGAAGTTAATCAGCTGAGAAAATGTTGTTTAACACAGCTGCTTACAATTCCTAAATGAAGAATGCTGTACAAATTAGCCAAACACATGCATGTTTAAAAAGCATTGCAAGCGGCACATCTGACCACATCCGTTACCTTATGAAGCTTGATAAATTCAGATAAAATGGTAGAGTTAAGGGCTTATTAAGGGGAAACCTGTTTCAGTGTGATTCACTTGTTCGGTCTTACCTGTTAAATGAAACAACTGAAACCTAAATCCACACAGATTACGATGCATTTCAACTGCAACTGTTAAAACACCCCAAATCAGTCTTTACACACTATAGACTCTTTGTCAGGGATAATATGTAAAGATTATGGATTTCATGTGCAGGTGCTATATCCTCAGTAAACATGCGTTATGAAAACCTACGGAGTACAGTATCATAGCCATGATCCGTGAGCAAGATGTACAATGATGGCACCACACATTGTGGCGGAAACATCAAGAGGCTAAAACCTCTTGATGTACCGACGGGTAGACAGGACCTGGAGGTTGCGTATTCCCAGAATCATGCACAAAGATTAAGTCGTCATTTTAATTTTATACACTAATCAAAATCTAAAATTATTGTAATAATGAAATTGTGCATGATGTAGCTATATTGATAAACTGTAAAGAATAGTCTAAATTCGAAGAAAGAAACTTTTCAAAGTACAGCTCAGAATACTTTTGCAAACATGGGTTAAATGACACTTCCAAATATTAAAACACCTGAGCCAATTACCATGCTAGCAATCTAACACAATGAAGAAGTCAGACCCTATAAAAGGTAAGATGGATGCTTTGAAAAAGAAACCCACTATTTTCCTATTGACAGGCATGCTGCTGTGATGTTGTTAGGACAGGCACCTGCAGTGAATACCTGCGTTATGGGAAGGCAAAGTAGATACTCTCTATAGACTGGTAACACACCACCCACACAAAAAAAAAAAAAATTGTGGTCTGAAATATCATAAACACTTCTGGCAACACATTCTATAAAGGCTGTCTTAGCTCTAAAAATCTGCAAAGTTTTCCAAAGTTCACTAAAAAGTTTAGGATAGTAGGGTTTTTTTTAAAGTATGCAGCATTAAAAAAATTATAAATAAAGTGTATTGTACCGTAATGTGAATTGGTTATTATAACTTTAATGAAAGACTGCAATATCTTGTATCCTATATCGAGTTATGTAATTCCTTATGCATGACTAAGGCTATTAGATAATATCGGATTGAACAGCTTATAGATAAATTCTGTGAAAAAAAAAAATCTATTAAAAAAAAAAAGAATGTATAAATGTGAATTTTGCACGTACAACACTGCATTGAGTTTTAAAAAGAAAAATGAAATTTAATATACATTGGACAGACTATTTACATTATTATTGATTTTGGGGGCACTTTTTATTGCTTTACACATTGAGGAAATGTTAAATACTTATAGAAATCATTTTCATTTCTTCCATTGTTGGCCACCAGAAGGAGCTTCAGCTGTATACTATTTTTAGGCACTAAGAAAGCTCTAGCAACGCGTTCCTCATACTCGCGCTCAATATAAACGGTTTGCAAAGAAACCGACTCTACTCTATATAACTATTTCCAGCTCTGTATTTACTGACCGTTGGGTTCGCCACAGTGTTTAGCTTGTAGGATACTCAGGGAGTCCATGTATAATTCTGTATGTGCCAGGATCACCAACCAGTACATTGTGCTCAGTGTGTGAGACCTGAAACAGAACATGGCCCATTCACAGACTGAACACATTTATGTCAAGAAGCCAATGTTCAGTTGTGTCCCCTTGATTAATGGCTTGGGAGTGGTCTCTGCATCTATAGCTGTCTGGAAGTTGCAGTAAACCTCATCTTCTAATTATTTTGTACGGCTTACTAATTTTTTGTTTTTCTTTCCATTTTTTCTTAAACTATTTTATTTTTGGATGTGCAGAGCTGCGTGAGTTTTGTATTACTTAACATTGTCTTTATTCTTTGGTCAGTATCAGACATATCACATTATAAAGGTTTTTGGTATAAATAAAAAAAATCTTTGTTTTGCTATATTCTGACACCAATCGCCTTTCCATACTTTGGGGTATAGACCAGTGTAAAGTGCCTTTTTTTGTGGGCAGATAGTGTTTTCATCTACATCATTTGGGGAGAGAACCTCTGTTGATCAGTTTTAATAACATTATTATGATTGCAAAAAATGGCAAAAAAGTGGTGTGCTTTTTCCACTACTGGCGTTTACGGTCGGAAAAACACTGTTTTATACTTTGAGGAATGTGGCATGCCTAGCAAGTTAGGATTTTTGTTGTTTATATCACTCCTAGGAAAAGGAGGGAGTGCTACAGACATCGGTCAATCTATGTACACTAAGTTTCATACAAGGGAGTTTTTTTTACAACTATTCCAAAATATTGTAAAATACCTCTTGGCACTTAAGTCAGAACCAACAAACTGTAAACGAAATTGTATCCATTCCCTGTAATTACAAGTTCTTTTTACAGGTTGAACTGAATAGCAATCTGCTTTACTACTGCCTTTCAATCATTTAGAGTCAGCTAATTCACATGTCATCTTCAGTTGTATTCAGCATGTGTGCCAGAAAGGTCCCAATGTATGCTCTCAACAGGACAACATATGCAGGAGATGGAGGCCTTCTTTTAGCCTCATCTGGCCAGTATACAGCTACAGGGGGTGGACACCACTGATGGCATCAATCCATGTCCTCCACTGAATGCACACAGTTTCCACAAGTTTCACAAAACGTACATTAACACACAAGGAAGACACCGTGCACTTCAGCGTCGCATACCACGCCTTTTGCCAAGGTATTCCACTGTATGAGCCCCACAGCAGGATACACTGTATCCCTCCTTTTAAGATCGTCAGGGATCCTCCTGACATATCCTTACCATGATAGTAAAACCAGAATGTGAGCACAGCCTCAAAATACAATTTTCTTTGCATACATTGCATAGTTGGTTAAATTACCTTGTCAAAAGGAATACCATATTTTTTAGTATTGAAGGTGATATAAGCGTCATTTTGTGCCGGAGAAAAGCATCACATCATTGACAGCTACTGGGAAAGAACTATGGTAGGGACATCAACAAGGGAAAGTGTTGAGTTATATTAAATTGTGATCATCAAATAAAGGTAATCAGGGAACTGGACCATGTTAAAAAAAAGTACATATTTTAGAAAACATTGCCATAAAAAGCTTTGCAAGAAATGGACATACCCGTTCCTTTGAAATTAAGACCACCCTCACCCGAAAATAAGACATGCAATTTTTTCAAGCTTAGAAATATATGACCTGTCCGAAAATACGACTAAGAAGGCAGAGCAGTCATTGCAGCAGATCCCCACACGCAAACATTAGCAGATCATTTTTATCTAAACGAGGTTGTGACATGATATAGAATTCCTGGGGCAAAACCACTGACTGTTGCGTTGCAAATGTTATGAGCAGCTGCCTGATGAAGAGGTTAAAGGAAAGTGCTAAACATGAGAGATTAGCCAATATTCAAATAGAAAAAGATGACAAGAAAATTCAGAGTTGATTATTATTATGCAAGTTGAAGAGGTTTTTTTTTTTTTTAAATGAAGAAAATCTGCTTTTGTGCAAAAATACCAGGATGGGAAATGTACCAGAGATGATTGTGAACGGACAGAGTAACAAAACTGATGGAATTCAAAGTAAAGCTAATGTAATATGTCAGGACTCCAGGATTTAATAAATGATTGTCAACAAGAATTGAATTCTAGTTTAAGTAAAATAAGACATTCCTGAATACAGACCGAGTGCCTAAGACATGGTCTTTTTTCATAGAAATCCTTGTTATCAATATGCTAGATACAGTAAACCACAATCCAAATATTTTGTGTCATTATCAAGTCTACGAGAAGGGGCGCCCACCCACCTATGGTCTGCCATGAGGGGAGTGCTCGTGACTCCGCTTCACTAGGATGCGGACCGCAAACCATGGCTTGACTGGATGTCTGCACAACTTCTGCACCCTAAGCCCCCTTTTAGGTGACATGAATGCAGGAGTGAAGCTCCTATGCCAGATCAAAAGATATAAGAAGGAAGGATTTCGCATCTTTTTAAAAGCACTGCCTACCGTGCCAGAAACACAGGACTGCAGAGTCCGAGCGTTACCCTTTTGGTGCCGACTGAAGTCAAATCTTTGGATTCAGGATCCACAGCCCTGCACACACTGTAAAATTAGCAGCCAACGTTCAGGCTAACATGTTTCGTCATCTTTATATGGAACAGGAGAAGACATGAATTGTATTCCTTATATACCCAATGTAACCCGCTCCAGGAAAACTATCAGAGGGGGGGGGGGGGGTCGAAAGAAAAAAAAATAATAAAATCGAAGATGAATTGAGGCCGTTCTCTAGTTTTTGTACAAAGAGTTTTTAAAAGAATCTGCTAGAGACATCAAACCTTCAACACAAAATATTTATATGCATTAAAGAATTAAGTTTAAATTAAAATCCATGAAGAAAGAACTATTTAAGTTGCTCTCTTCATATGGATTTGTAATCACGGACTTAACTAATGCGGTACTGGTGGCAAGTTAATTTAGCACAAAACTATTGAAGGAGTAAGTGTGCAGGGTCTTAACATTTCTGATCAGTCTGGAATTCTATTAAGCAAGAATCTAGATTTAGTATATAGAGATTTGTTTTTTTTAACCGAATAAAATTCAAATTTTTTACAAGTGACCTAGCAGTGAAGTGTTAAATAACAAGGGTGGTAGGTTTTACACGCCATCATAGCAGTTTACATGCTTGTGTAATACCTCTAACTCTGTCATTAGTCAATTACCATGCAATTAAAAGGAAATCTACCATTACTTTTATGCATTATGAACCAAAACATATTTTGAGAAGTCTGTAGCTTATACATGTAGAAACATATCTTGTTTCATATCCCTGTACTGGTGTTTTTTTCTGAAAAAACAATTATAAAATTATTTAATGAGGCTCTGTGACTCCTGGGGCTGTCCTGAGTGTACTTACCCTACTTATGCACTGCTTCAGAGAACGATGCAATTATTTGTTGTCCATGAACAGGGAGAATAATCAATAACTATACATCCCCCACCGCTGTGTGAGTTCTTCACGCTCAGGGTTGATTATCCTCTGGACTGTCAGTCAGCTCCTCTTATGTAGGTGTAATGTGTTTATGTACGGCAGCAGGCCACTTTTCAAGTAATTTTATGATTGTTCTCTTTGATCAAACCACTCAGTTCAGTGATTAACCCTTCATGCTCTTGACGGATATATCGCCACAGAGCTGTAAGGTGTATGAAGAGGGCCTCACAGGCCGAGCCATCTTAATACAGAGATGGCTTTGCTGCATATCGCAAGCAAAGACCCATCGCTAACACCCGCGGTTGTGCTTGTTAACCTTTTCTTTGCCCCCGCCATTACCTCGAGTGTCGCTCCCAGAACGCCATAAGGGGGGGGGGGGCGATCGGTTCCATGGTTACCATCGGTTTCGTTGACCAAGGGTACATGGGCTTCTGCATATCCATTACATGAGCCTGTGGCTCATTGTAATATAGTGTGCAGAAATGCCATATACTGCGATCAGTCGTAAGTTCCCTGATGGTCTAAGAAATAGTGAAAAAAAACTTTAAAAAATTAAAAAAATGATAAAATATCAAAAGTTCAACACCACCCCTTTCCTAGAACTGATTATAAATATAATAAAATGCCGATCTATCAAACATATAAACAACCTCCGGAACGGCCACTGGCACACAATGTCCACACAACTTTCTCCACTTTTACATGACATAAAAGTATAATAAAAAATTATCAAAAGTCGCACAGTCATTTCGCAAAAAAAATTGACTCTCCCACAGCTCCGTACCCCAAATATTAGTGTCAGAAGATGGCAATATTTATTTTCTTTTTGTACACATTCGTTTAATTTTTGAAAAATGTAATAAAACGCAATAAAACCTGTATAATTTGGATCATCGCGATTGTACCGAACAATAGAATACGTAGAGGTGTTATTTGGAGCGGCAGTATGAAAGTGTAAAACTGAGCCCACAAGAACGTTGACGCACCGCATTTTTTAATTGTTTTCCACATTGAAATTTTTTTACGGCTTCCCACTAAATGGCAGGGATAAGAAATAACATCACGCGAAAAGTACATTGTTGACGTGACAACTAGAGCCTCAACAGCTCTGTACACCAGAGGGTGTGTTCACACACAGTTAAATCTGCATCATAATCAGGTTTAATAGGTGAAAGACATTGGGGCAGATTTAGCAAGCGGTTAAAAACAAAACTGTCGTAATCTGCTCCAAAATACAGTTTAATCCCCCTTCAACATGTATGAGAAAGTGGCGCCGCCATTGAAAAAAAAAAAGGAGTCTAGCTAGATACCAAAATTCCATGTGCAAAAAATAAAGCTAATGGCCAGAATTTTGGCACAGTTGTCTTATGAAAACTAAGATAGTAGGTACAAAACACAACTTGAAAGTCTAAAACTACACCAGACTTGGCATCCAGACACTTGGATAAACCTACCGCATATATACTAGTATAAGCAGGGTTTTTCAGCACAAAAAATGAGCTGAAAACCCCCATCTCGGCTTATACTCAAGTCAATGAAATACAAAAAAGATACTCCCTTTCCCCGCTGCTGGTCCTTTTCTGTCTTCAGCTCCGGCTCCCTGCACGGTTCCGTCGCACAAATCATGACGTCAGTCGTTTGCCAACATCATAGTTTGTGTATTTGTCTGGTTTGAAAACTTTTTTCTTGATAGCTGGAAGTGTAATCAGCTGAGAAAATGTTGTTTACACAGCTGCTTACAATTCCCTAAATGAAGAAAAATGCTTTCAAATTAGCCAAACACATGCATGTTTAAAAAAGCATTGCAAGCGGCACATCTGACCACACCGTTACCTTATGAAGCTTGATAAATTCAGATAAAATTGTAGTTAAAGGACACCTGTCATCAGGTCTCTGTCACTAGTCCTGTCACCACTACCTGTTGGAGCAGCCCACAAGGATCCATCACAGCCTTTATCTAGTCAATTCATACATGAATC